>UCOK01012946.1:0-31314 GCA_900474325.1 Synergus umbraculus
AGGATAGTAAGAGGATCTGTTAAAATATCCTTAAATTCCTCGAAATTCTAGAACCTTAGGAATTTAAAATTCCTAAAAACCCCTTAAAATTCATACAAACCTTTTGAAATCCCTTAAGGGCATGTCTTACTTACCATATGAGCAAGTTTTTAAACCCGGTTTTTTTTCTACAATTTTTACATTTTTTAAAGAATTTATTCAACATCCGTTCGTGTTCACGTTCTTGACGGATGTTGACTATAATTTTTTTGAAAATATAAAAATTGTAAAAAAAAACCCGATTTAAAAACTTGCTCATATGGTAAGTAACGCATGCCCTTAAAATTTCATGAAAAATTAGAAAAATTTAGAAAATTTTAGAAATCGCTTAAATTCGTTGAAATCTTTTAAAATTCTTAGAAATCTCTTAAAATTACTGAAAATTTTAAAACATTTGAAATTCCTTAAAATTTAAAGGGATTACAAGAGAAATGTATAATATTTAAAAGATTTAGTGGAATTTTAAAGAATTTTAAAAAGCTTCTAAGAATTGTAAGTGAATACAAGAGATTTGTATAATATTTAAAAGATTTAGATGAATTTTAAAGGATTTCACCAATTTTTTAAGATTTTCTACATTTGATTTTTTAATGACGTGAATTTGTAAGGAAGTAAATATATAATCGTGCGCATAGCGCACGTGTTGGTCTGCTAGTACTTTAAAATTAACAATTTTCAAAGGAGGGAGTTAAAAATGTTGCGATTTTTGCCCCCAGGGTGGGTATTTTCTTAAGGGTGTTGGAGCCAAGTTCTAATCCAAAAATTCGATTTCTTCATTTTTCTCAACAAATATTAAATTTGGAATTTTTTTCCTCTGTGGAATTAATCAATTTTTAACTAGAATTATGCGTACAGAGCGAAAAAATATTGAGTTTCGATACTTTTTGCATAAAATGAAGAATTCAAAATCTAACTTCAAAATTGAATATTTTCATTAAAAGATTTTAATTTATTTGAACTAGATATTTGAACTAAAATGAAGTGATTGAATTTCAAGATTAGATTTCGAATTCCTCGTTTTACGCAAAAAGTATTGGTGATAAATATTTTTTCACTCTGTTTCCACTATTCTATTTTCAAAAAGAGTGCGTCTACAGAGCGAAAAAATATTTATCTATAATTTTCGTTGAGTAAAATGGAGAATGGAATTTTAAGCTTTTACTTGGGTCCAACGCCCTTAAAACTCTTTTTTATTTAAACACATTATAAAATTTTACATTTCAAGATTGAATCAATTTAAATGTCTTTTTATACAAATACAGGTGAGCCAGGATGGTAATACGACAACTAGCATTGTCACTTTCATTCCGACAATCGAAGACGCTGGAAAATTTCTCTCTTGCAAAGCGAGTGTCCCATCTATCCCAGATTCCACAATGGAAGATGGATGGAAGCTCGACATTCTCCGTAAGTACCATCTAATAAATATTCACGTAGTAATAATGAATTTAAACGACTTCATTCTAAATGAACATATTATGGAGAATTTAAATCAGTATTGGAAAAAATATAAAAACCTCTTTTGCACGTTGAATCGTTTTTTCTTTATTGCACATTTTTCTATTTGTTATATTTTCCGCAAAAATTAGTGATACTTCTTTTTACTTTTTTTCAGGACTTTCTTTACCGTTATTGGCTGAAGTTCCGAAAATCGCATACTTCCGATTTATCGAATTATTATTATTATTATTATTCTTGCTATTATTATTATTATTTCTTATTATTTTTTATTTCATCTCGATAAGATCTACAATTTTTGTTTGAGACATTTTGTAAAATTTTGTATATCGTCTGATATAAAGGCAAAAAACCATGATTTTTAATAGTTTTATTATGGTTTCATCATGAGAATCGCCTTGTCGTCAATTTCCTCTATAAATAGCTGTCAAAATACATAAATATACAATTATACATTGTTTGAAATAAATTGAAAGATTTAGCTATTCGGAACTTTACCCAAAATGTCTAACTGGTAAAAGTTTTGGATTAAGAATTCATTCCGAACCAATCCGAATCATTCTGGAATTTGTATCCGAACTAAACAGTTTCATTCCGAAGTTTTCAATTAGAATCTATCCGATGCCCAGTAAAAATCAATCCGAATAAATTCAGTCAATCAGAATTGATTAGAATTCTTTCGAACTTTCAATCCTAATGATTCTGGTCAATCCGAATCAATTCGAACCGGATTCATTCGGATTGAAAGTTACGATTAATTCTGATTAATTTGGATTCATTTGGATTCATTTTTAATGGGCCTAGGATTAATCCAGACTGAGAACTTTATTCAGATTAGACCGGAATGCAACTATTTGGTTCGGATAAAACTTCTGATTAATTCGGAAAATTTCGAATTGATTCAGAATGAATTTCAATCCGAAATAATTTTCCAGCGCCGTAATAAAAGTGGAATAGAGAAAAATTAATATTTTCAGAGTTCAGCATAAAAATGAGGATTATTCTATTCTTTTCAATATATGTGATTTTTTCATCTGTCTAAAATGCCATCATATGATAGTTATATTTTACAAAAAACTGTTCAATATATCTAATTTCTTTTAATTGTATCGGTAGGCATATTGGTCATATTTTGAGTTTATTTAAGGACGTTGGACCCAAGTGTTAAGCTCAAAATTCCATTCTCCATTTTACTCAACGAAAATTATAGATAAATACTTTTTCGCTTTGTAGCGCTAATCTTTTTTCAAATATAAGAGTGCCCTCAGAGCGAAAAAATTTAATTTCGATACTTTTTGCATAAAACGAAGAATTCAAAATCTAACTTTAAAATTCAATTTTTTTTGTTTTACTTAAAAAAAATTTTTATTTATATTTTATCGCTCTGTATGCATAATTCTAGTTAAAAATTGATTAATTATACAGAGGGAAAAAATTCCAAATTTAATATTTGCTGAGTAAAATGAAGAAATCGAATTTTTAGATTAGACCTTGGATCCAACACCCTTAATTCGTTCTAATCATTTCAGAAAATATGTTTATTAAGGACATGTGATACTTTGCCATAAGGACAAATTAGTTAAACCAATTATACATTCATAATAATAATTATTTTTAACTAATAAATGTCAATAAACCTTCGTCTAGATGAGACGAAAATTTCTTGACTCTTATTTACTAACAATATCTATTATTATGAATCATAATAATAAATATTTTTAACTAATAAAAGTCAATAAATCTTCGTCTACATGAGATGAAGGTTTATTGACTCTTATTTACTAACAATGTATTATTGTGAATGTATAATTGGTTTAACTAATTTGCTCTTATGGTAAAGTATCACATGCCCTTAAATTGTTTTAATTCCTTCATGTGGAATATATAAGTTTTGAAAGTTCAATTCTAATCAATTCAAGTCTGCCTCTCTAGAGTAAAAATAATTTTAATTCACATACTTGAATAAATTTCATTAAAATATACCCTCAATGTTAGCAAGGATAATTAATTATTAAATTATAAATATAAATATAAATATAAATTTGAATATTGAGAGAAATAGGATTTGCCCTTTTTCTTTTCACATTGTGGATTTTTAGACGGAGGAAAAATCATGTATTCATAGGAATATAAATTCTCAATTCAACCTTTAGTACCACGATAGTATCCAATATAATTTTATTTTCTAAATATGTATTACTCAACACACAAGTCAAAAACTATCAGTCAGATAGTTTGTGAAAATTTTTGTCGTAAGAAATCATCTTTGCATTTTCTAGTACAGTTCATAATGAAAACATGACGTTGAATTGTTCGACTTTATTGCAGACGAACCTGTGATAACACTGGAATTGGGAAGCAATTTAAATTCAAGCGCGATCCGAGAGGGTATGGACGTGTATTTCGAGTGCAATATCAAGTCCAATCCCTGGGTCTATAAAGTCTCGTGGCGGCACAATGTGAGTCAATAATAAACGAAAACTACAATTTTTCTTATTTTATATTTTAATACGAAAAGAAATTAACTTTTGAAGAATATATTATTTTACCTTCAATACAGAATTTTGTAGTTTCAATATTAATTTTGATAGAAACTGATTTTAAACTAATAAAATGAGTCAAAATACATAACAATCACAAGAGAGTTACAGGCAAGTGAATTTTGCAGTTATAAATCAATAATAATTAGAACAGATAGATTAATGATTCGATTTGAAAATGTCGCAGGGGAATCCACTTTATCACAATGTGGCAACCGGCACGATTGTGAGCAATCAGAGTTTAGTGCTACAAAGCGTGACGCGAAACAGAGGTGGAATTTACACGTGCATCGGTAGCAATCAGGAAGGCGATGGCGAGAGCAACCAATTGAATTTGGATATCAAATGTGAGTGAAAAAGGAAAACATATATTGTTCAAAGTTACAGCGATCCGTCAGTAAAAATTTATGCACCCATCCATTCAACTGTTCCGTTTTTTATGCATCGTTACTTTCTCGTGCTTCACTTCCAGTTGCAAAAATCTACATATCGACAAAATGAAATATGGATGAAAATTAATTGAAACATCTTTCTTAAAATATTTCTCTCACCATATGTTTTCAAATACATATTGCCAAGATTTCATTTTTAAGGGTGAGCCAAGTTCTAATCTAAAAATTCTATTTCTTCATGTTACTCAACAAATATTAAAATGGGAATTATTTCCCTCTGTAGAACTAATTAATTTGTAACTAGAATTATGCATACAGAGCGATAAAATATAAATAAAAATCTTTTTTAAGTAAAACAAAAAAATTGAATTTTAAAGTTGGATTTTGAATTCTTCGTTTTATGCAAAAAGTGTCGAAATTAAATATTTTTTCGCTCTGTACGCAGTCTCATATTTGAAAAAGGATTAGCGCTACAGAGCGAAAGAATATTTATATATAATTTTCGTTGAGTAAAATGGAGAATGGAATTTATAACAAATGTATTAAAATAATAAATGAGATAGCTACCATCGAATCTACTCTTTCCCTCCCTTTTTCTCCTATTTCTATTCCATTATATTATTAAATTCTTTTTATTATTATATTCTTATTATTCCTTCACAATATCGAACGACATTAATAAATAATTGTTACATGTTGCAGGCTGAAAGATTTTAAATTATGGGGCTAAATACTTCCCATTAGGTTGCCTAAACTGTTGCAATAAATTTAATTCATTGCAATTATTTTTTCGCAGTTGCGCCAGTATGCCGGCAAGCGCAAACTAAAGTATTTGGCGTTGGACGCCAAGAGACCGCAAAAATTCCATGCGTACTTGAGGCCAATCCACCAGAAGTTTCATTTATGTGGAAATTCAACAATACCATGGAAACTGTGGACATTCCCCAAGCACAGGTGACCAGTGATCATACCCGATCAGTGGCTACCTACACCCCCACAACAGAATTGGATTACGGAACTCTACTCTGCTGGGGTAGCAATGACCAAGGTTCCCAGATTGACCCTTGTGTTTTTCACATCGTTCCCGCCGGTAGGTTTACGCAATTTTTTGCTTATTCGAACTTTTTAATACAAAGCTAATTGCTAATGATTTTAAAGGGATGTTCGGTTCCGAATCGATTCTGGGGTCCCCTCTATATCCTATATTTCCTCTATTTTGGAAATTTTCCTCTATTTTTAGTCAAAAACTTAAGGGTGTTGATGGATTTCTTCATTTTACTTAATAAATATTGTCACTATATATTTTTTTGCTCTGTAGCGCTACTTATTTTTTAAATATAATTATGCGAACAGAACGAAAAAAAAATTAATTGTACTATTTTTTAAGTAAAATGAAGAAAACAAATTTTAAGTTTAGAACTCTGATCCAACATCCTTAAGGGGGAAGTCTGGTAACTCAATTTAAAAAAAAATCGAATTTTTTTTCGTACATATTTCAAAGTATAATACGTTAACTTTGATCTGAAACTTTTCAAAAAACTTTATTAAATTTTCCTCCGCATTTTTATCGCAAGAAGTTTTTGCTTGCTCAAAATTCCCTCGTTAAGCGAAAAGGTTCGCTTGAAGTTCCAAAAGTCCAAACCACGCCAAGCATCAGAAAAAAA
Source organism: Synergus umbraculus (assembly GCA_900474325.1). Lineage (NCBI taxonomy): Eukaryota > Metazoa > Arthropoda > Insecta > Hymenoptera > Cynipidae > Synergus > Synergus umbraculus. The sequence continues at coordinate 6,094 of UCOK01012946.1, forward strand.
TTAATAACAATTTTAAAAAATAATAATTTTTGAATTTCTATTGCTCTATCAACCAAAGAACACCCAAAAGCACATTCTCTGTAAATTTCATTTAAAATATCCAAAAACTGGTGAACTGAGCCTCCAGGGGACTTAATTTTCGCACGAGAAAATTTTATTTACTCCTTCTGCCTCTTGACAGTTAATTTCAACTGCTTATAATTTATTAAACGTGGATTAAACGCGTTTTTCTCAAAACAACGTTTTGTCTGTCGGCCCACTAAATTAAAAGTATTCTATTGTATATATCGAAAAAAATATATAGCGTTAGTATTTCTTGAATTTGTCATTATGTTTTAATTTGTCATTAATTTTAATTAATTTTAATTTGCGAAACTTTGAAATAAGGTCAAGAAATTAGTATTTACAATTTTTATTCAATACCAGGAAACCATTTTTTCTTTCAGGTCGACCAGACACGCCGCATAATTGTTCTATCTTTAACCAAACTTCGGATTCTCTTCACGTCGAGTGCGTAGAGAGTTTTGACGGCGGTTTACCACAGAAGTTCACCGTAGAAGTAGAAGTAGATGCGAGTTCAAATGTTCTGAAAGCAGGTACCTTGCTTTACAATTACACGAGTAAAACTTCGTCGTTTTCTATCAACAACCTTGATCCGGGCACAACATACCACATCACCCTCTTCTCGAGCAATGAAAAGGGGCGCAGTGAGCCGGTTATACTTCGTTCCACAACGTTAAATTTACCGGAAAGACGAACAGGTAAGTGTCCATTGCCGTCGTTAATTAGCTGCTAACGCGATCAACATTTATGTCTTTAATTTCAAGCACTGTTCGCTACGCTGCACGGCCTTGCATCGTAGAATTCGCGTAATACAACACTTATCCTAAATTTTTATGAAGTTCATATAAAAAATAGCTAATATTCCCTTACATAAAATAAAATTATGTGAAAGCTCTCAATTCTAAAATAGAATTCAATTTGACTGGGATTTCCAAGAAAATCTGTGAAATATATTAAGGGCTTTGGATCCAAGTGTAAAGCTCAAAATTCTATTCTTCAATTTACTCAAGGAAAATTATAGATAAATATTGTTTCGCTCTGTAGAGCTATTCTTTTTTCGAATATAAGACTGCGTACAGAGAGAAAAAATATTTAGTTTCGATACTTTTTCCATAAAACCAAGAATTCAATATTTTCATTTTACTCAAAACATATTTGAATTAGATATTTTCTCTGTATACATAATTCTAGTTACAAATTAATTAATTCTACATAGGGAAATAATTGCTATTTTAATATTTTTTGAGTAAAATGAAGAAATCGAATTTTTAGATTGGAACTTGGCTTCAACACCCGGAAATTTATTTTGAAATAATAAGTCTAAAAAAGCGTTTACAACAAAAAACAACTAACAAAATTAACAATTAACCAACTAACTTTCGATTTTTAAGCGCAAAATAACAGCTTGAATGCATAAATCACTAATAAGTACTGTGCAACAGGTAATTAAAGTAATTAAAATGCATCATGATCTCTTTCCTTGAAAATATTATGCCACTTAGGTGTTTTGTTATATGCCAGATTGAGAACCTAATCATTCGTAATTGATGAAAAGGTCTTACTAATTAGTTTCCTTAAATTTTGAAGATTCCAATATAAGATTATTAGAGAAAGACCTTGATTTAAAATGTTCAAACGTAGAGAAATGTGAATCACATGGAGGAAGAATTACTTAAAGATCAGTATCATCAAAGACGAAGCGTAAGGCAGTCGTGAAAATAAATCCTTACTGGAGAAGATAAAAGAGGGTTCTTCCACAAGCACAAGCCGCAAGATCGATGAAAGAAACTCCCTACTGTCCTCCACAAAAGAATAAGTGACCGGGATTTCCCAACGGATGGACACTGTAAAAATAATACTTGATAAAATTGGTTTAATAAGGCTTCTGTCACGATCATTAACTCTGCCGATCCGATAACTGTCTCGTTGATCCGCGACCATAAACTCACTTCTGTACGTTGCACAGTCTAGATTCATTGTTAAATCAGTAAAATTATTGACCTTGAAGAAAATTGTGGAACAAAAATTAATATAAACCAACTATTTAGATCACTCAAGCTACTATGAGGTGTCCTATCCAATAATTCTCTTGGTCTAGATGTCAAAAATACATCTTCCTCGACGAAGTTAGCTTTTTGACACCTGAACAACCAGAATTATTTGTAGGGATGATGGGAACATGCAGGATCAATAAAAACTGTCTATCCTTGTTCTAAATGAATAAAATGAAAGTAGATACTTAAACCAAGTTGTAAAAAGAATCTAATCTTGATTTTACTAGAATGCTTACGCCGCAAGAACTCTATTGGAATTTCAGTTCAAAAATGATTTAATTCTCAGAATTTCTTTCCAAGTGCCATTAGAATAAAAAGCAATGATTCATTTTCTTTCTATTACTTTGGTAAAATTTAAAGCAACCCTAATCGCATCCTAAGATAGTACCTAATGCAAGAAGGGCCTCGATCGAAAGTTTTTTCTGAGATTAAGCCACTAAGTGTAAAGACACAAGTTGAGGATGGTCCCGATCATAACAGGTGAAAGGCTGATGCGACCACCATCACCGGAGAACTGCACCATCACTGAAGCTACTCAAACATCGGTGAAGGTGAGCTGCGCCGTAAGTGAGTACGTGGATGCGAAGACAGCCACTTATGTCCTCCAAGTGTTTGATGCTGAGACCAGAAGACTACTGGCATCAGCAACCAGCCTCATGCCCAACGCCTTAGAAGTAACAGACCTGCCTCCCGAAAGAAGCCCATCTGGCTTAGTTCTTTCTCTCAGGGTCATGACCGCACACGCTACGAGCGATGCCACTGTCCTGCACACCCAGAACTTTTTGCAAGACGGCGAAGTACCGGAACACCAGAGATTTCCAGGTAGGGTGGCACCATGACGCAAATGTTTTGTATGGTCTATACTCTATATCAAGGTGTCATACGGGCTCCGGATAAGTGAGCCGCGGCTAAGTATACCCCCAAAACTGAAGTTTGACTTGAGTCAGAGACATGAGTTGTCTTTGGGATGTCCAAAAATGACCTTGCCTGGCCAAATTATGTCTTTTGGACGTATTGTACATCTAGGGACATAAAGACGTCTGTAAGCCATGGTACTTCCAAAGAACATCATTTGGCCAGACATAGACGTCCCAAAGAGGACTTATACGTATCTATCTAGGCCCACTGGGTCGCTTCAATCATTTTGAATAGGCTTAACAGTAAATACGTATCTGAATTACGACTCTATTAGAAATGTTTGTAATTTTATCACACTTTTAGTATGAAATTGTAAAATAAACTAGCAGGATTCTACAAAGCTTTTCCAGGGATCCAGGAAATTTTGGGTAATTTTAGTGAAGTTCAAGATATTTTAGGGGATTATATTTCTGATTTGAAGGGATTTTAAGGAATTTTAGATATTTTCGAAGGATGTCAAGTGATTTTATTTGATTTTAAAGAATCCCAAGTGACTTCAAGACATTTTAAATAATTTCAAGGGAATTGAAAAGGGCGTTGGACCCATGTTTTAAGCTTAAAATTCCATTCTCCATTTTACTGAATGAAAATTGTAGATAAATATTTTTTCGCTCTGTAGCACTAATCTTTTTTTAAATATAAGACTGCGTACAGAGCGAAAAAGTATTTAATTTCGATACTTTTTGCATAAAACAAAGAATTCAAAATCTAACTTCAGAATTGAATATTTTCATTTTTATTACAATTTTTTTAATTATTTGAAGTAGATATTTTTTCGCTCTGTACGCATAATTCTAATTAAGAATTGATTAATTCTACAGAAGGAAAAAATCCCAAATTTAATATTTGTTGAGTAAAGTGAAGAAATCGAATTTTTAGATTAGAACTTGGCTCCAACACCCTTAAGTGATTTTGAAGAATTCCAAGAGATTTTAAGGGATTTAAAACAACGTGAAGTAGGCCCCCAACCATAAAATATCCAAATTATGTTTATTGGAGACATTTGGTAGTTTTTTGTTGGTATTTGTTGGCCAAATTTTAACGCTTGTTAATTAAAATTGAAAAATTTGTCGAATTTTCAAATTTTTAGTGCTACCTTTGTGAAGTTGAAATCTCAACTGAAAAATAAGTACATATTTTGTAGTGGAATTTTTTGGTGATCGTTTAGTGTCATTTGTTGTTAAATTTTTGATATTTTGTGGCCAAATTAAAAAAGTACTATAAAATTCAAATTTTTCACTAGCCCCTTTACTTGGGTTGTTTTTTTTCCTAGGCAAAATACGGTTGGGGTGGCGTATCTAGATTTTAAAAATCCTGGGAAAAGAGGCGCTACCAAGTTCGAACCTATTTTCACCCCCTTTGCTAAGAGCTTTTTATTAATAAAAAATACAATGGGTAGAAGAATAGAACTCCAAATTTGAAAAATCAACAACTTTTTAAATTCTGACCACCCAATGTCAAAATTTGTCAAACAAATACTAAAAAACAATCATTAAAGAAATTTAAGAATTAAAATATAAAATTTAAATTTAAAAATTAAAAATTAAAAATTAGAAATTAAAAAAATTAATTAAGGAAACCCATGAAAAAAGTTTGAGTATTTTATAGTTGGGTTCCAGTTTAAAAAGGATGGAATTTTAGTGTATTACAAAGGAATTCAAAAGATTGAAAATTATTTCCAAGTATTACTAGAGATCCCAAAGGATTTAAATGTTCCTTTTTAGATTTCAAGACTTATACATATTTCACAGGATTTAAAAAATGCTAGTTATTTCAAGAGTTTTTAAAATGATTACAAAAATTAGATTTGTAAAAGAAAGAAAAAAAAATGTTAAAAGTAATTAAAGAATTTTGCAAGCACTTTTGAAGTATAAAAAAAATCCGTAGAATGTAGCTTGTATACAATAATTGGGCATGTTCAGTCAATCAGATTCTCAAGGACGTTTAATAAATTAACTGTAATTATTTCCGTCCTCGAGCTGCAAAAGCGTATAAGGAGAGGTACATTGTACTCACTGGAGGGGGAAGCTGGGGCTCACTTATCATCGGCTCCAGCCCGTTGATAACACGACCCGTCAGGTTCGAGTTTATTGTAAAATTTTTTAATTTTGCACATCTTTTTCCTGCTGATCCTACTCATACCAACACCTGAATAATATTTACACATATACAAATATTTCCCATCAATTTTATTCTTTTTTTAATTAATACTAACCCGATAATTAATTTACAATGTAGAACCAATTAAATGCTGCGCTGGCATGATTCTCGATCAGTTTTAATTAAATTGGCTTCAGTATTCGTTCGTTTTTCATCAAGCTTAATTTTTACCAAAAAATAAAGATTTTTAGTTAAAATATACCTATTAGAGAATAATAGGGTTTAATCTCTGCTTTAAAATTATAAGTCGAGTCACGATTCGGATCGTGGCTTTAGTTAATTCCATAGATAGTTACTATCTAGTATCTAGTATGTACCTACTATCTATTATCCATATTATCATCAAGGTACACATCTTGAATAATCAAGAAATGCATCCAAAGACAATTGTTTCCCACACCAGAAGAAGCAGTAAACAATTTTGTTACACTCTTTACATTTAAGGGCGTTGGACCTAAGTTTTAAACTCAAAATTCCATTCTCCATTTTACTCAACGAAAATATTTAATTTCAATACTTTTTGCATAAAATGAAGAATTCAAAATTTAACTTCAAAATTGAATTTTTTCGTTTTACTTTAAAAGAATTGAATTAGATATTTTCTCCCTCTGTATGCATAATTCTAGGTACAAATTAATTAGTTCTACAGAGGGAAATAATTCCCATTTGAATATTTGTTGAGAAAAATGAAGAAATCGAAATTATAGATTAGAACTTGGTTCCAACACCCTTAATGAACAAGGATGAGCCTATATACGTTACACATATTCGTTGCTTAAATTCAAATTAATTTTGTACTCAAGCCGTTAAGTGGTTATTTACGTTACAAGTTATGTGAAGGGAAATTTCGAGACCATGCAAAACCGAGGAGTTGCACTGAGCAAGTTTATAGGAACTCTAGTCTTTATTACATGCCTGTGCATAACGCTTTGCTTTTAAAATGAGCTTAAGTTTTGCTTCTAGACTTAATTGCATGACTTTTTAAGTTAATTTGGTGCTTCATATAAGTTTTAGAGATTCATTATAATTATATAATATTTCTGTAAAATCTTTGTAAATATTTCAAATAATTCCAGGACCGGTATTAATTTAAAATATTAAATTCAGTAGTCAGAGTATTAAAAAAAAAACTGATTTTTTTTCAACCCTTAAAATCCAACCTGACCTAATTCGGAAATACAAATTACTACCGGATTCTCCTTTTAGTTCGAAAGGGCGATGAAGAGGTGAGCCCTAACTGAAAAGTGAAGACTGCTCTCCCTCCGTGAGCACAAAACACTTCTTCTCATCCGTTTCTGCCGCTCGAAGATAGACACATTAATTATAAATACTTTACAAGTTTCTTTGAAAATCTGAAGGAGGGCTGATTTAACACGCTCGATCATAATCGCGCGCTAGGCTCAGTGATTAGGGTCAATTGGGTATCCATCTCAGGTAGTCGGGGCTCACTTGTCCTCGCTCGTTCGAAAATTCCTATCATTTGGAAGATTTAGATTCCGAACTTTTTAAGAATCTTAGAAAAAGACAATAGCTTCTTGTCGTATTACGATTTTCATTCATCAGACGTTTAAGGGGCTTGGAACCACTCTCTAAATCTGAATTAGTGAAAAGTGAGCCACTAATTTACTTTAGTGAAAATTTTTACTCATTATTAGTTGTATTTTACTATTTCAATTCGCAGTTTTCAATTTTTCACTAAAGTAAATTAGTGACTCACTTTTCACTAATTCAGATTTAGAGAGTTAAGCTCAAAATTCCATTCTCCATTTTACTCAAGAAATATTAAATTTTGAATTTTTTCCCTTTGTAGAACTAATAAATTCTTAATTAGAATTATGCATACAGAGCGATAAAATATCTAATTCAAATATTTTTTCAGTAAAACAAAAAAATTGAATTTTAAAGTTAGACTGTGAATTCCTCATTTTATGCAAAAAGTATCGAAATTAAATATTTTTTTGCTTTGTACGCAGTCTTATATTTGAAAAAATATTAGCGCTACAGAGCGAAAAACTATTTATCTGTAATTTTCGTTGAGTAAAATGGAGAATGGAATTTTGAGCTTAATAACAGTTGGGTCCAACGCCCTTAAAGTTTTTGCAAATCCCTAGTTAGTCTTTTTTCTCAATGAAGCTTGAATAAGTTTACGGGCCTTGGAGCCAAGTTCTAGTCTAAAAATTCGATTTCTTCATTTTACTCAAGAAATATTAAATTTGGAATTTTTCCCCTTTGTAGAACTAATAAATTCTTAATTAGAATTATGCATACAGAGCGATAAAATATCTAATTCAAATATTTTTTCAGTAAAACAAAAAATTTGAATTTTAAAGTTAGACTGGGAATTCCTCATTTTATGCAAAAAGTATCGAAATTAAATATTTTTTCGCTCTGTACGCAGTCTTATATTTGAAAAAATATTAGCGCTACAGAGCGAAAAAATATTTATCTTTAATTTTCGTTGAGTAAAATGGAGAATGGAATTTTGAGCTTAACACTTGTGTCCAACGCCCTTAAAGTTTTTGCAAATCCCTAGTTGGTCTTTTTTCTCAATGAAGCTTGAATAAGTAAGATGTGCTTGATGGAAAGAGCAATGCCGCATCGTAACATTAATTGCAGTTATCCGGTTCTCTTTTTCTAATTTAAACTACCCAAGGAAAGAATGAAGCATTTCTAAGAAGTGTTTATGAAAGAGATAATGTGCTAGATTGTATATTGTTACAAAAAAGATATGATGAATTTTAATTCTTGAATTTTGGGACCTATCGATTTCTGATCAACATTTAATAATAGTAATATAAGTAATAGTAAGTAATAGTAACAGAATAATTAAAAAAATTAATGAGATAAATAGAAAAATTTGGGACATATTGTGGGATTCTGGGTTGATCATTGATATTTTTCTCTTTATATTTGTTATAACTTATAATGTACTAACAATGCTTTAGGAGCTTCTACTAATCAGATCTAAATGTTTGAAAGAGACTGTTTCAATAAAATCGAGAAGAAAATATTACTTTGTTCTTAGCTCTGTCTCCGGTGATACTATCCCTGTCTGGACCACTACTAGGAGTAGTAGTTGGAGCTGCCTCAGGATTACTATTGGTGATATTCGTCATAGTATTGGCCGTGCGATTGCGTTACCGACCACGACCTCAGGAGGATAAGGACTCTCATGACGATGGTGGCATGGCAACGCTGAATGCTCCTTGTGATAAATCATCATCATTACCCCTGAGCACTGGGAGTATAGAGAGCTTCGAGAAGGATCCGGATATCATTCCTCATGCTAATGGTAAGCATCTTTGGGTAATAAAACCTCATTAATCTAAGCTATTATGTGTAATAGTACCAATGAAAAAAGTTATTGGGAGCTATAAGTTCGACTCAAAGAAAAGTAACGTTGAGCAAATTCAAAACAGTTAGACAAACAAAAAAAAAATTAGAGAAGAAGTTGCCAAGCGGGGTCTAAAAAAATTTAATTTTGCTTCCTCATAGGGGAAGCTTCGTTTTAGAATTAATCATTTCTAGAATTTTTTTAATACTGATCACTGTTGGAGGGGTGAGTGAGTTAAAAGCTATCAAAAATGGCTAGCAAAGGAGATAGATTTAGAGACAGAAAGCAATTAAAATTTTTTCTGTATAGACATAAATTAAGGGCGTTGGACCCAAGTGTTAAGCTCTAAATTCTATTTTCTATTTTATTCAAGGAAAATTATAGATAAATATTTTTTCGCTCTGTAGCGCTAATCTTTTTTTAAATATAAGACTGCGTACAGAGCGAAAAAATATTTAATTTCGATACGTCTTGCATAAAATGAAGAATTCAAAATCTAACTTCAAAATTGAATATTTTCATTTTCATTAAAATTTTCTTAATTATTTTAACTAGATATTTTCTCGCTCTGTACATACAATTATAGTTAAAAATTGATTAATTCTACAGAAGGAAAAAATTCCAAATTTAATATTTGTTGAGTAAAGTGAAGAAATCGAATTTTTAGATTAGAACTTGGCTCCAACACCCTTAAGTGATTTTGAAGAATTCCAAGAGATTTTAAGGAACTTAAAACAACGTGAAGTTGGCTCTCCCACTATAAAATATATAATCTTGCAAAATTTGATCCCTCTAGCACAAATATTTTAGAAACCCATTTCTAACTGCGATATCAAATAAAATATATCATTTTGCAGATAACTCTTATGCTGAATTGTGCAAAGGAACCTCGCCTCGTTACGTGCTGCAGCAACAGAGGCAGCAACAGGAACCAGCAGTTTTCGGAACAATAAACGCTGTAAGTGAATAGTAACTATAGAAGATGAAGAGACGAGATTTTAGGGTGAAGGGGTAGAATTAGTGAAAGGGTAAATTAGGTGTAAAATAGAGTATAGAGGAAGGATTTGGGGGCGGAAGTATAGAAGAGTAAAAGATGTGAGGGGATAGTTGGGGTGAATAAGATATTGGCGATAGATGGTGCAAGATGAGAAGGGATATACAAAATAAAAAAAAAAGTGAAGGGAGTAAAGGTATTGGATGGGGATAAGGGAGAATAGAGAGGGAGATAGGAAATATAGCGGTAAGGAAAGAAAGGGATGAAAGCGAGTGATTACGGCAAGGGGAAGATTAAAGGTGGCTCAAGGGTGAGGAAGAATGTACTAAAATTGCTGCAGAGGATAAACTGTAAGAAAGATGCAGGGAGAGATAGGAAAGTTAGGTGCATGGTAGTAGTGGTAGAATTAAGTTAAATCCTTTTAAATTCTCTTGAATCCGTTTAAAATTCCTTTTAAGTCTTTTTCAATTCTTCTAAATTTCTTTTAAATTCCTTTTAAGGGCGTTGGACCCAAATTTTAAGCTCAAAATTCCATTCTCCATTTTACTGAACGAAAATTAAAGATAAATATTTTTTCGCTCTGTAGCGCTAATCTATTTTCAAATATAAGACTGCGTACAGAGCGAAAAAATATTTAATTTCAGTACTTTTTGCATAAAACGAAGAAATAAAAATCTAACTTTAAAAATTCAATTTTTTCGTCTTACTTAAAAAAAATTTGAATTATATATTTTTTCGCTCTGTACGCATAATTCTAGTTAGAAATTAATTAGTTCTACAGAAGGAAAAAATTCCCCATTTAATATTTATTCAGTAAAATGAAGAAATCGAATTTCTAGATTAGAAGTTAGCTCCAACACCCTTAATGGCCATTGGCAATCTACTGCAAGATTTTTAAATCAGATAAATATTTTTAAAATAGAAGTGGATAAAAAGTTTTGTCACTGTGCAAAGAAAGAAAAGAAAAAAGGAATTTGAAAAAAAAGAGAAAACAATGGTAGATTTAAACCAGTTTAGAATAATTTCTTTCTTTTTTCCTGAAGTGCAATCAAAATTCCATTCTCCATTTTACTGAACGAAAATTGTAGATAAATATTTTTTCGATCTTTAGCGCTAATTATTTTTGAAATATAAGACTGCGTACAGAGCGAAAAAATATTTAATTTCAGTACTTTTTGCATAAAACGAAGAATTAAAAATCTAACTTCAAAATTAAATATTTGAATTAGATATTTTATCGCTCTGTACGCATAATTCTAGTTAAAAATTGATTAATTATACAGAGGGAAAAAATTCTAAATTCAGTATTTGTTGAGTAAGATGAAGAAATCTAATATTTTTATTAAAACTTGGCTCCAACACCCTTAATTCTTGTGAATTTCTTTTAATTCTCTCGAATTCTGCTAAATTCCTTTTGGGTATATTATGTTGTACTGAGAGGTAAGATTAAAGGTTGCTCAAGGGTGAGGAAGAATGTACTGAAACTATTCTAGAGAATGTAAAGGATAAGCGTGTGAGGAAGAGGTGTGGGGAAGGAAAGTAGGTACATGGTAGTAAGGGAGGAAATTAGGAGGGACTAGAGTATAGGATGGAAAGATTGGGAGTGAAATATAGAAGACTAAAAGTCGTGTAGGGGTATATGGCAGTAAGGGGGGCAGAAAGAAAAAGAATATGTGGAAAAGTTTAAGGGGGTGAGACTAGAGGGTCGAGAAGGTGAGAGTGGAGGATATATAAATGAGATAGAGGTATTAGTAGTGGAGGAAGTTGAAATATCGGGTAACGACTATTTAGGAGGGTAGATGGGTGAGGTTTAGGTGAGAGAATTATAAAAATTGAGGGCGAGGTGAAACCTTGCCTCATAATTATATCGATGAAAAATTGTGGTCCTTTTATTTTCTACTTGTAATACTGTAATAGTAATTAAAATTCGTGTCTTTCAGGGTGTAGCAGCACTACAGTACTCAGACTTGACTCTCAGAGGCTCCAGACGAGTGCCACCGAATTGTTATCAACCGGTTCCAGTATCCACTGTTCAGCGGCCCCAATTGTTACCAATGTCGACCCTCACGCGGCGACAACAATCACAAGAACCAACAGTCTATGCGCAGATTACGGGTCACATTAATAAACCTGTTTACATACCTCCACCTCATCAATATCTAAATCGACCTACTGTTCATGAAACAACTGCTGAAACCCCATTAATTGGGTGTGATAATAAGGTAACGATTTTGCTTTTATAATATAACAAAATTCTGTTGATAAAACAATTAAGTATGAAAACTAAAGAACAATAGAAAAAAATCCTATTTTAAATGAAAAAGTTGAGAATATATTTTTAAAAATTGTGAATCCTACTAAAAATAACTTTTTCTACTCAAAACTCACTCAGCTAAACGCCTGATGTTGACGTTTATATTCTACCTCTATTCTCAGACGTGGAGATAATTTTCCAAGTGGAAACAGAATGTCATTTCCAGATATGAAATGTTATTGTAACTATATTCAAAGTTGTTTTTAGTTAGACATCACATAATTTAAACTACTTTTCAACTTTCCCTTAAAATTGTCTTAACAAGATATAGCATAATTTTAGATTAAATTATATATGCCGGTGAATTTGTAGCTAAAAATGTTTCTTATATTACAGATTGCAACAATTGAGGAGACAACAAGTAAAGTCTGGCGTACGGAATCTCCGACAACGACATCAATTGCTCAGACCACATGACTTTAGATAAATAAGTCGAGACTACAGAAGTTTTCAGTTGGAGAATAAGATAGAAATGTACCTAGAAGAAAGTTAGTAATCAAAATGTTAATTTACGATCAAGCGTATAGCCAAAGGTTTATGAAAGTATAACTAAAAGAAGACCGGTCCCAAATGAACTCTAAGATACTTGGACTAAAGAGTTCCCCAATGCTCTCTTTACGTATTATAAGTGTCTATAGATATACTGTACATCGAAAAATTGTAAGTGATATTTAAGGCTACTGGAATAATCTACATGAAAATGAAAAATTTGGAAATGTAATTTTTGTATACAATATTCCAATAACCTTGAACATCAGCCAGTATATTTAAAGTATTCCTACTTTGGTCGCTCAATGAAAAGAACTTTTATTTGGATGGTGACAGGTGTCAGATATGATGAGCTTTTTTTTAAACAAAATAATGTTATGTAACAAATAACATAAATTAGCTCAACTATAGTTATAGGTCCCTCATTTTTGATTGGTCAGCTTAGAATAAATTAATATATTAAAATATTTTGATCCATCAAAACGGGGTCGAGGATAATCAATGAGGCGGATATTTTACACACACGAATACAAAAATTTATTAGCAAATTACAAGTTGAGAGATTAATTGAGAGATTTAGTTAATTGAGATTTCGTTGAACTCGTCAGAATCCCAGTTGTTACTGGATCCGTATTTGGTTGTTCAATAATTTTAGATTATTAGTTATAATTACTTGTAATCATTAGTTGTTGATCGCCAAAACTGAAGTATACTGAATCTGACTGGAAGACTGGACTGTATAATTGTGACTGATCAGCTGGAATGAATTGAGAACTGACGTGTGTAATTACTTACGATGTTCAGCAGTCTGAGTAATAAACAGCAAGCCTTCGACTCCTCTTTTGCGGACGCATGTACCCCGATACTAGGTCAACGGTGAAAATCACTGACTCACAGCGTGTTAAATCTTCTTTTGTACATAAAACTGTTTTCCTCAATTAATCTCTCTTACAGGTATTAAATAAAAATAATAAATAAATGTACTGTAACGTAACATAACGTTACAATAAGCAATCTGGAATTTCTTTAATTAGATACTAGGTAACGTAGAATCACTCAAATTTTGATACTGACCCTAAATTTGAAACACCTCTTTTTCTTGAGCTTGATACCATTTTAATAGAATAATATGAAGGAGGAATTAACGTCCAAAGTCCAAAACAGAGTACAATGGTAATATAGCTAAATTAATATTAAATTAAATATTGAGGGATCGGCGCAGTTAGATTTTTTTTTGTAAAATAATATTGGTTTTATAGACAAAAGTCAATTCTCATCAACAAATTCTGCTTCATCCATCCAAATTCCAGCGACGCATTTGTGGAAATAATTGTTGTTAAAGACTTCGATTTTTCCATTTCTAACATTTTTTTAGTGACTTAAAAGATATAAGTAGATTCTTAAGTAGATTAGAAATGGAGAAATCGGCTTCAAAGTTATTATCTTTAACTTTTATATTGTTTATGTATGTAATACACGCGATGGGAAACTTTGTAAAAGAAAATAATTCTTAAGATAGGTACTTTAATATTATATTTTAAATTGAAATTACGTCCCAACACTTTGTACATAAACTGTTCATTTTTCAAGCTCTAATAATATTTACATATATATATATATAGATATAATATATATATGTATTTCAGTCACTTTATGTACGTATATACACTTTACTCTTCTAGCGTATTTAAATGCTATAACTATTATAGTAACAACTCTTGAAATTTCTATTATTCAACGACAAATTTTAAGCATTAAAATATAACACCCGTGTTAAAATATGTAAAACAGTAGTGCAGAAAAACTCTGTCTTAAATATTTGAAGTAATTTTTATAATATCTTGCTCAAAAATAGTAAATTTACAAAATTCTATTATTTAAATGAATGTACGTTTTACAACATTCTGGGAGTCATTTATTTCGTTCAATTTTATACTTTATTCGTTACTATTGAAGAGTTGGCATAGCTTCAAAATGAACGTTTGCATGTACACTATACACAGTAAAAATAAATGCTTCAAAAGTAGTCAAACCTTAAAATAATCGGCACTAAATTCAATTCATTCAATTTAAAAATTGGCAAATCATTTTCGAGATATAACTACATGAAGCATTCATTTTTACTCTGTATCAGTATTAAGTGTGCAAGCTTAGCGCTATTTATGTACAGTTATTCATCTGTAGAGAAGTAAAACTCACACTTCAAAAGACTGAGAAGCGCAAGAAGTGCGAAGAAGTAGGTTTTATAGATATGCTAAATGTTTAAAATGTTATATTGTAAAACATCAATTATTTTACTTGTAAATGAAACCACGATGTTGGTTAGCAATTTGCGTCTGGCTTTTAAATTTTTCTTCGTAACAACAAAAAATACATTATAAAGTGACTCAAGTTCTGATTGTTTATAAAACATCAGAATATATCGTGTCGATATTTGAAATGAATGTACATGAAAATGCCTACAAATTTAAAAGCTTATACGTGGTGAAATTGGAAACATTATAAAACTTTATTTCTAAAAGATATTTGGGAAACGATGAAAGTTTTAAAACACTGTTGATGAAAATTGTATACATTTTTAAGGTATTGCATTCTGTTTACCAATGAGTCATTGTAAATCAAGTTGCTCAATATTTTTAAGCAGGATGGACTTACGGTGGTAAAAAATAAGACCCTAACTTTTAGAGTATCGCCATAATAGTTTACGGAATCAAATATTTTATAATGAATTGTTACGAATTGTAAACAGTATAAATTCAAAAAAACAATTTCATATGTAATTTTATCATTGTTATTTCCTACGTATGAAAATCATTCAGTCTTAACCAAGTTTGTGCGCTTATACGTTTGGGGTGGTCGCATAAAAATTTGTTTATAAACAGAAGTTTCAAAAAAAAAAAACTTTTATTATATATTTATGTACGAATTAAATCCAGCATTTGTTTACATAAATAATTATAGATATAGAAATAAAAAGTATTTCCATCCATAATTTGACAATATTATGTCGATTATAAAAATTTGACTGAAGATAATTGTAACATTAATTTTTTTATGCAACTTTAGGGGAGTCATTTTCATTCCTAACAAGTTTTGAACCATTTTAGAACTGGAAATAAAGAAAAGAAAATTTCGATACACCCTAACGTACAGAGAATGTTTTAGGCATTTGTTTTAATGATCAATTCTCATTAAAATCGACCGTAATTAAATGGAATTTCTTAGAGCAAAGAAAAAATAATTAGGTACCCACAGTGTTTTTCAATAAATAAAAATTGTACCTCTTTCTCAAATATTTATTGATAGAGACCTGTATTTCCACTATTACAAAAAAAAAAGGTAGCAAATATTATTTTTCAAAGTTTAAAAAAAAAATACCGTGGAGTTTCCTTATAAAAAAATTTAATTAATATATATTTACAACAATAGTCTACGCATTAATTTTTAAAGAAAATAACTTATGTAGCGTTATAAGAAGTTTAACATGAGCACTGTATTAAAATGTAATACCCGATTATATTGTTTTTTATAGATTCGCTGCTTGTGAAAAACAGTGAACGAATTCGACGAGTGTGAAAAATGTAAAACAATGTATTATAAATTAAAAAATGACACTAACAATTTTCTAGAATTTAAGGCATTATTTTTACATCGATACACGCCTCATTTTCAAAATCTAATGATTCGGGTGTACCATTTCGGCTAATTACATCGCCGTCAAAGTATAGTTTTACTTTTTTGATTCTGGAACTCTGATCATCAGCATATTTTGTGTCCATCACTCCTCCATCTAATAAAATTATTACCAGAAAAAAAATTGTCTTAATTAGTATTAATGTAAAAAGTGTACATTTTAGATTTTAAAAATAGTATATTATGTCCCGTTCCAAGGTGCATATGTTATTTTCTTCAATAAATGTCAAAAATACTCTAGTTTTCCATTCTCTTTTTGTTTTCCAATGATTAGATTTAAGTTGGGAGTTTTTTTCCTATTTTTTTTTCAACGTTTAGCCAGCTTTATATGCTCGAAAAGCGTATGATTTTTGAACACGTGTTGAAGAAAAAAATATATTAGTTTATCGGAAATTAATTTAGATATTTTTTCTGTATTACAGCTGCAGAAGCAGTGGGTAATATTGGAATTGATAATCAGAGCTGGAAAATCAGGATTTGAAGCTCTTTCCATAACTGTTGATTTTCCAATATCAGTGAAGGGCAGAAAATTCCTGAAATTTATGGATCTGGAGCTGGACCATGGTTTCAACCCTCTTTAAGTCTTTGCACACTGGAAGAAAATACCTCGATCAATTCTGAACATAATACAAAAATTAAAAGTATTAAGGGCGTTAGATCCAAGTGTAAAACTCAAAATTCAATTCTCCATTTTATTCAACGAAAAATATAGATAAATAGTTTTTCGCTCTGTAGCACTAATCTTTTTCCAAATATAAGACTGCGTACAGAGCGAAAAAATATTTAGTTTTGATACTTTTTGTATAAAACGAGGAATTCAAAATTTGACTTCAAAATTCAATATTTTCATTTTACTTAAAAAATATTTGAATTTGATATTTTCTCGATCTGTACGCATGATTCTAGTTAAAAATTGATTAGTTCTACCGAGGGAAAAAATTTCAAATTTAATATTTCTTGAGTAAAATGAAGAAATCGAATTTTTAGACTAGAACTTGGCTCCAACACTCTTAATATAATTAGAATTAAGATTAGTATTATTATTATATTAGTATAAATTAGAGTTAATCAATTTTCAAATAGAATTATGTGTACAGAGCGAAAAAATATTTAATTCAATTAGTTTTTAAGTAAAATGAAAATATTGTATTTTGATGTTAGATTTTTAATTCTTCGTTTTATGCAAAAAGCATAAAAATTAAATATTTTTTCGCTCTGTATGAAGTCTTATATTTGAAAAAATATTAGCGCTACAGAGCGAAAAAATCTTTATCTATAATTTTCGTTGAGTAAAATGAAGAATGGAATTTTGAGTTTAACACTTGGGTCCAACGCCCTTAATTAGTTTTATTTTATAAGTGCTTGAAATTATAGAACTTTGTTATCACAATGTATGTAATGAAATGTCTTTAATAAAAAATACAGAATACTCTAAATTTCTGAGAGTTATTATTTATGGAACCCTTTCTTTAGATGTAGTTTAGATCTAAATTTTAACCTTAGATTTTCATACTTTCCGTGTAAGGAGCCTAAGATCAATTGAATTTTCAGATTCAATTGTAATTTTGTTACTAAGGATAAATAAACAAAATTTTATAGTATTTACTTGAGTATTTATTTTTTACTACCCTATAGATATAAGTAACTTAAAAAAAGCGTTCAAGTTAAAAACCCTTTGACTCTTGTCAAAAATCAATCTTGCCGTGGAACCTCGCACCCATCTCGAAGCACAAAATCAGAAAATTGTACCAGGAGAATAGAATATGCGAAGAGGTATCCTTTGTTAACAGGCGCTGCGCCCGGCGCATGCGCATTAAGTGCAAACTCCGAATACCTCCTCGCACATTTTATTCTCCTGATCCAATCTCTTGGTTTCAGCACCGGAAAATCGTCTCTGGCAACGAATGAACACGAATAAACACAAAATTTCTCTGGATAGTATCAGGATAACAGAATGTGCGAGGAGGTATTCGGAGTTTGCACTTAATGCGCATGCGCAGCGCTCTGCGCCTAATACAGCGCATACCTCTTCGTATATTCTATTCTCCTGATACAATTTTCTGATTTTCTGCTTAGAGTTGGGTGCGAGGTTCCACGGCAAGATAGATTTTAACCCTTTTAATAAACTCTCTTTTCTCCCACACCAGTTTATTATTAAAATATGAACTGTAAATGAATATATGCTCTTTGGAGAGGATTATAAAAAAAGCTATACCCAAAAATTAAGAAGTTTAATTTTAATTTAGACTTTAAAGGAGTTATGACCTATTTGCGTCAACAACTGTCAAAAGGATTATGTTATTTAATATAGTGTTTTTTAACTTCTACAGGTGAGGAAAAAATAAATACACACAAGCTTAAGTACAAAATGTTGTTTATTTTTATTTATTCCTTAGTAACAAGATAACATGAATAAATTCCATAAAATTGAATCAAAGTGAGGTTTTCTCTTATTTTCAGGTAATTGATGTAAAAAAACCTCCATTGACGAATCATTAAACAATCCTGCTCTCAACCTCTCAACTCTCGCAAAGAATACAGCAAACAATCTGCAAAAAAAATTTGATAGTGCTCTAAGAAAGTAATTTGATAATGTTGCAACTTTGCTTTCAAGTTCCAATCATTTTGTTATTGATAAATTATTGTTGAAGAGGTAATTAATTCAGATGTCAATCTTTATAATTTTAATTTCATATTTAGTTGTTTAGCTATGTATTTAAGAAATTTCGCAAATATAAATATTAAAAAATAATTTTAATGCTCCTTATTAAAGGTGTTGGAGCCAAGTTCTGATTTAAAAATTCGATTTCTTCATTTTACTCAACAAATATTAAATTTGGAATTTTTTCCCTCTGTAGAATTAATCAATTTTTAACTAGAATTGTGTGTACAGAGCGAGAAAATATCTAATTCAAATATTCATAAGTAAAATGAAAATATTCAATTTTGAAGTCAGATTTTAAATTCTTCGTGTTATGCAAAAAGTATCGAAATTAAATATTTTCGTTGAGTAAAATAGAGAATTGAATTCTGATTGCACTTCAGAAATAAAGAAAGAAATGATTCTAAAGTGGTTTAAATCTACCATTCTTTTCTCTCTTTTTTTTTTAGAAATTCCTTTTTTCTTTTCTTTCTTTCCACAGTGACAGAACTGTTTATCCTTTTCAATTATAAAACTATGTATCTAATTTAAAAATCTCGCAGTAGATTGCCAATGGCCATTAAGAGTGTCAGAGCTAAGTTCTAATCTAAAAATTCGATTTCTTCAATTTACTCAACAAATATTAAATTTGAAATGTTTTCCCTCTGTAGAATTAATCAATTTTTAACTAGAATTGTGCGTACAGAGCGAGAAAGTATCTAATTCTAATATTTCTAAGTAAAATGAAAATATTCAATTTTGAAGTCAGATTTTAAATTCTTCGTGTTATGCAAAAAGTATCGAAATTAAATATTTTTTCACTCTTTATGCAGTCTTATATTTGAAAAAACATTAGTGCTACAGAGCGAAAAACTATTTATCTGTAATTTTCGTTGAGTAAAATGGAGAATGGAATTTTGATGGCACTTCAGAAATAAAGAAAGAAATTATTCTAAACTGGTTTAAATCTACCATTGTTTTCTCTTTTTTTCAAATTCCTTTTTTCTTTTCTTTCTTTGCAGTGACAAAACTTTTTATCCACTTTTATTTTAAAAATATTTATCTAATTTAAAAATCTTGCAGTAGATTGCCAATGGCCATTAAGGGTGTTAGAGCCGAATTCTAATCTAAAAATTCGATTTCTTCATTTTTCTCAACAAATATTAAATTTGGAATTTTTTCCCTCTGCAGAATTAATCAATTTTTAACTAGAATTGTGCGTACAGAGCGAGAAAATATCTAATTCAAATATTTAATTTTGAAGTTAGATTTTAAATTCTTCGTTTTATGCAAAACGTATGGAAATTAAATATTTTTTCGCTCTGTACGCAGTCTTATATTTGAAAAAAGATTAGTGCTACAGAGCGAAAAAATATTTATCTACAATTTTCGTTGAGTAGAAAGAAGAATCGAATTTGGAACTTAACACTTTAATCCAACGCCTACTTTTCATTTAAAAAAAATGAGTGCTCACTTGTGAAGCTACAGCCAAATGCTTTCTAAAGTTGTATCTCTGCTCAATATAGCGCTCAATTTATTTCGCAAGGTCCATTCATTAAGAGCATAATTCGTACGATTCTTGGGAGGAATTGAAGGTAGCACATTATTTGGACTGTCTCTGCGTCCAATAAATTCCGCTTCAGCTAAATCCCGAACTGCACTCGACATCAGTTCTACGAGCTAAAAAAAAATTACTTGATTAATTATAAAATTAATTATGAAGTGGAAATATAAATATTATAAATGTTTAGCTTACATCTTGATTTCTGAGTGCTGCAAGCTCTGCTCTTAAAATAAGGCGATTTTATTGCCAAAATTCATGTCATTCATTTCGGCAGCTTCAGAATAAATGCCAAGTTGAATGTTCACTAAGGCCTTTGTGGATTAAATGGCTCGTACGTATCATCTCAGTAACTTCAGCTACAGCACGTTGTCTACAATTTATTAATAGTAATAATTAATAAAAAATTTAAATATACATAATATACAAATATAAAAATCTTCTAAAAATTCCAAAAACTTTACAACTTTGTAAATATTTTGAAAAATCCTTTGGCACGTTTTGAAATATTGGTGTTGCCAATATATCTTACAAATTTCATAAATTTATCTACAACTGTCTTTAAGTTAATAGGGCGACAAAAAACGGCGACATCCATATATCCATACACACACACATTCGGACAATTGATTAGAATGTTGTATTCTTGTATTAAACATTTATCAAGTGAGGAAAGTTTAATTAAACCATTTAAATAATATTGAAAAATGTAACGATTACATAGCGGTGCAAAATAATTAGGTACACACAGTGTTTTTCAATAAATTAAAATTTTACCTCTTTCTCAAATATTTATTGACAGAGACCCGTATTTCCACTATTACAAAAATAAAGGTAGCAAATATTATTTTACAGTTTAAAAAAAAATACTGTGGCTGTGGAGTTTCCTTATAAAAAAAATTAAATTAATATATATTTACAACAATAGTCTACGCATTAATTTTTAAAGAAAATAACTTATGTAGGCGTTATAAGAAGTTTAACATGAGCCCTGTATTAAAATGTAATACCTGATTACATTGTTTTTTATAGATTCGCTGCATGTAAAAAACAGTGAACGAATTCGGCGAGTGTGAAAAATTTAAAACAATGTATTATATATTAAAAAATGACACTAACAATTTTCTAGGATTTAAGACATTATTTTTACATCGATACACGCCTCATTTTCAAAATCTAATGATTCAGGTGTATCATTTGGGCTAATTACATCGCCGTCAAAGTATAGTTTTACTTTTGATTCTGGAACATTTAATTTCGTAGCACATTGAAGAATGGCGAACTTAAAAGGATGACTTTTCTGCAAACTGATCGTGATCGATTCTTTTTGTGACATTTGTACTTTTATTTTGCAGACGTCCTCGTCAGAATTATCGGTACGATTACTTTGATCATCAACATATTTCGTGTCCATCACTCCTCCATCTAATAAAATTATTATCAGAAAAAAATTGTTTTAATTAGTATTAATGTAAAAAGTGTACACTTTAGAATTTAAAAATAGTATATTATGTCCCCTTCTAAGGATTAAGTTGAAGTTTCAGACTTCTAGTCTGACGAAGTTTTTTTATTTTTTTATTTTTTATATTTATTAGATTAAGAATATCAAAAAAAAAAAAGTTCAACAAAGTATTTTTTATTTTTATTCATTAATTTTACCCGGAGTTGCCTGGGATTTTAAGATTTTAAGTGACAGAGGAATTGCAAGATATTTTAAGGAATTTCATTTAAGTCTGAAGAACTTCAAAGAAATTTAAGAGATTTCAAGAGATTTTAAGCAACTTCTATTCTGGACGAAATCAAATGAAATCCTATAAAATAATTTAAAATTATTTGAAAATTTTTAAATCTTTAAATTTCTTAAAATCGTTTGAAATATTTCAAAATTCCATAGAGTTCATTAAAATCTCTTGAAATCTCGTAAAATCCCTTGAAAGTTCTGAAAGGCCCTTCAAATTTGTCTAAATTTCTTAAATTCCTCAAAATAACACGAAATCTTATAAGATCCCTCAATATTTCTGGAAATCCAAATTTGAAAAAATATCCTGAAAAAGTCCTCAAAATTACTTAAGGGCATGTGCTACTTACCATATGAGCAAGTTTTTAAACCCGGGTTTTTTTCTACAATTTTTACATTTTCAAAAAAATTATAGTCAACATCCGTCAAGATCGTGAACACGGACGGATGTTGACTAACATTTTTTTTAAAATGTAAAAATTGTAGAAAAAAACCCTGGTTTAACCCTTTAACGGCCAGTGGGACACATACGTGGGATGTATGTGTCCCACTGGCCGTTAAAGGGTTAAAAACTTGCTCATATGGTTAGTAATACATGCTCTTAAAACCTTTTGCAATCTCTTTAATCTTAAAACTATAATCTTCAAAACTTTAAACTTTAATCATAAAACCTTTTGCAATCTCTTTAAAATTTCTTTAAATTTTAATAAATCTCTTAAAATTTCGGACAATACCGGGTAAATTTCTGCCAGTAAATAAATAAAAATTTTTGGAATTGGAATCTGTAGAAATATTTTTTAAAAATATGTTTATTCTATTGAATATAAAAATAAAAAATCGTCAGACTAGACGTCTGAAACTTCAATTCAATCTTCCAAGGTGCATATGTTATTTTCTTCAATAAATGTTAAAAATAAGCTAGTTTTTTATTCTCATTTTGTTTTCCAATAATTATATTTACGTTGGAGTTTTTTTCCCTATTTTTTTCTCTGATCAGAAAACCGCAAAACGGAAAACCAGCTTTATATGCTCGAAAAGCATGCGTTTTTTGAACGTGTGTTGAAGAAAAAAATATACTAGTTTATCGGAAATTAATTTAGATCTATAAAAATAATCATACCAATAATATCTATGACTGATATTCCAAGGGAAACTGGCGTATCTGTGGGTTTTATTGGCTTCTCTTTCCTTAGCAACAAAATTCGTTCCATTGGAACATTCTCCAATTTAGAAAAATAATCAAATACTTTTAGAAAGGGCTCGTACTAGAATAAAAAAGGGAATAATTTATCTTTATCATATCCTTCCAAATAATCATAGATTATTATTATTACTACCTACCATGCGAATTTCTAATCGAACTACTTTTTGAGATCGCCAAAGTACTTTAACTTCGATACTATAATTTTCTGATTCAGATAGGTCACTTTTGGAAACATCTAGCATTGATGATTCGTCGCTGTCATTTGGATCAAGTACAATGCTTGCTATACATTGAGGCTGAGCAGCTGAATTTCCTTTATATGCACCTGTAATCTGCATGTCATCATCAATCTGTAAATTTCATATGACTTTGAATTCCATTGCATCACGTTACCTATTATCCTATTATCATAATTTTGATATTTCTTGATTCATTCTTATCTTACCAATTCATTTGAGCAATCTAAGCCATTTGATTCATCAGCATCTAAACAATCTAAACTATCATTTATTTCTATTCTCGAATCAATCTCGCATTCTCGTGATTCAATTTCTTGTTCGTCGACATCAGGAATTCTAAATGAGAAATTGAAAGAGTAAAGGAATATATTAATACATTTAGACAATTTTAAATCAATAACAAAAGCAACAAATATCAGTCAAAATCATACTCAATTGGTGTTGACGAAGCTGCAGAAGCCTTCTCGATTCTTCTCAATTCTGCCTTGGATCTCTCTTTGTTTCGCAGAGCTAAAATACATTAATTTTCATTATATAAACAATATTAATTTATATATATAAACGTGAACAAAATTCGTACCTTTAAGTCTCGCTACTGAATTTGTATAAATATCTTCATCTGAACTATCAAACGATTCATCGCTGCTACTTCCCATATTTTTTTCACTTCTCGGACTTTAATCACAAAATCTTCTTTACTACTCGATTCCAATTAAAGTTATTAATCGGAAGAGATACTCCTGTCAATATAAAATCGATTTATAAAAATATAATTCTGTAATATATAGAAACAACTTTTTATTTAACTATGTTGTACTTAAATGTATTATGTAAAAAAAGTGATATTCCCGAATATTTCGAAATGTTATGAAAAGGCAAAAAATCAAGTAAAATATATATATTACTTTACATACAAAATTATGAGGTTTATACTTTTTTAATTGTTTCATATATGAATATGATATATTGTAAACACACAATATAACCTATAATACTTGTTTCAGTGAAAATGGTGAGAATTCAACTCATATAGAGAAAGTTATAGACTAAACATTGAAACAAAAAGAAAATTCAAAATATAAATTACTTACATTGCTTTTTTCTAAGAAATTGGATCAAAAAAAGCCAATGAAACCACTTTCAGAGAAAATTAAAAACCGCTTTTTTTAGTTTTTTAAATCAAGCTAAGAACATGAAGTGAACCACTTCAGAAAGCAGAAAGCAAGGTTGGGTATGTAATATACCTAACGTAATTTATACAGGGTTGGTAAGTTATGATGGCGCAGATAAGATAATAAATAATAATTACATAAAGAGCTGTAAATAGTTAATAAAAGATAATAAATAATTATTAAAATACTTATTTACGTAATTCTACACACGACTCCACAGTGGGCCAGGAACCACGAAATCTGGCCAAAAACCAACTTACAAATTTTGGAAAGGTGAATGTATTTTCGAAAACTAGACACCTTGAAGTATCTTTTGGTGTGCTGCCATGACATTTTGACTCCTCATTGTCGTTTGACAAACGTGCAAACATTAAACTTCGAACGTAATTTCTGAAATTTTATTTTTTCGAAATGGTGATGTATAATTTAATATTAATTGAAAACGTGGATATATTTCATCCTTCTACCTTCAATATTAACCAATAAATCGATCTGTGTCCGAAAACGAGCTATATAATCATCATCATCATATGTTTTTTACCTTTTATCTATGAAAATTTCCATTTTTTTCATAAAGTACTATCTGCCGATTGTTCATTCCCCGGCATTCCCCTCGATATCAAGGAGTGCATGCGATAGAATTGTTC
>UCOK01012949.1:0-16569 GCA_900474325.1 Synergus umbraculus
ATTTAGAACATCTAGTATCCGTGACTTCCTGCGAGAATGTGTGTGAACTAGTATTGTTGCGATTCCGTTCATTTGTTTGCATCTTCATGTTGCTTTGAAAAATCGTTTGCCTGCAGCACGATGTTCAGAGCATCAAGTAAAACGAACGATGTCGTTAGAAACTTTTTACTAATTCTCATTTAGAGTGTAGTTAAGTATTTTTTAATTGATATAAATAAAAAGCTTAACTTAGGAAGGGTTATGAAGTTGGCGCGGATATTATTCCAAGGTTTTGAAAATTCGTTCGTTTTACTTGATGCTCTGAACATCGTGCTGCAGGCAAACGATTTTTCAAAGCAACATGAAGATGCAAACAAATGAACGGAATCGCAACAATACTAGTTCACACACATTCTCGCAGGAAGTCACGGATACTAGATGTTCTAAATCGTGCTTCTGATTGGTCAACTTTGTTGCTCTGTAGTTTGAAAACTACGCATTTTTCAACATTTTGCTATGGGAATTTTCGACTTAGTTTTTGCTCTAGTATTTGTAGTTTCATGCTGGCAGATAAGTTGAGAAACACCCTGTATTAGAAGAAAATTATATTTTTACGCTTTTTCCCATGCATTTTCTTGAATTTCGGGCAACTCAACAATCAGCGCCACCCTCGGCGTCATTCAACTCTCATGACATTTTTATAACATGGACCGGATAGTAAGACTCAGGGGGCTGGGTTAAACGAAAATTATTAGTTATACCATTTCTGTGGTTGTCACAACCATACAGGTACTAGTTACTTGACTAGTTACTAGACCTGTCAGCTGTTTCGCAGCGACCTCATTGACGATTACTACAAACTGCACTCGAAGTATGGTCGGTAAGGCCGGTCATATACATAATGATGCGAAAGTGTATGTGACCGGTCTTACCGACCATACTTTGTAGTAATCGTCAATGAGGTCTCTGTGAAACAGTTGACAGGTCTAGTAACTAGTCAAGTAAATAGTACAGCTCTAGTACACGATTTATCAAACTTATTTTTCTACACGATTTTCGTAAGTGCCCGGGTTTTGCAGTGCATAGTGAAATTCGCAAAATTTTTCTGAGTGAGGCACCCTTGAAATGAAGTTTCGTGCCTTTTTTGCTTGGACAGGGACTTGGCAATGTGTAAGTACTGCTCGCCCGCATCCCTCAACCCGCGTCTCGACACTTGTAAAAATTCCCGTTTTAGTCAAACAAATTTGTTTTTGCAGAAAATAAGCAGATAGCTCATGTCGTACAATCGAAAAGCTATCGATAAAAAACCGACACTTCGAACACATTATTTTTGCGGCCTCAAACACCGAGTATTGCTAAGATGTGGACACAATGGCGGATTTGAATGAGTGTACAGTATGATTCATGTATGCCTTAACATTTGTCACTAGATTTTTGTATGCATTCAATGCAAAATCCTAGTGATAAATGTTAAGGCATACATGAATCATACTGTACATTAATTTTTAGTGGTTTGAAAATGCTCCAACACCGTTAATATAAAATCATAAGTGCAAAATTTTACAAGACTTTTTTATTCTTTTGATCAGTTTTTTTGTGATTTTCTTGATAGCTGATAGGGACTAGTTCGGATTAATGCGGATCGGAATTTTTAGATTGATATTGGATTGCCTCGGATTGATTCTGGTAGAAATTTATAGGCTGACTTCGGAAATAGAAGTTATCTGAAACGTAAAAAACATTCGCAAATATTTAATTTAAATTGACTTATTTCATTTTAGTATGAATTTCATTCATTTTCAGTGAAGTGTATCACTGATTTACAGTGAAATTATCATTTAAATCAAGTGGTCCTCTTTTGGTTTTTTCTTGTTATTTTAAATGTATAATATTTTTTTTTTTTCAAACGACACACGATCTACATTGTAGTAGCTGAAATGGGGGGAAGAGACTTTCTTTCAAAGAATTACTGAGGAATTTAAAATGCCAAACAAAGAATAATGTTTTGTTTGTAATGAAACTTTTTTTTCAATAAATAATATTTGATTTATTTAATTAAAAGTGTCGATTGATTAAGAAACGAATGGCGGAAGTTATTTTTCCTAGTTTTAATATAATCGAATATGCAGATACTATAGCTATTATATCTATAGTCAAATTGAATTCATCTGTGTATGGATATATTTGTCAGTCGACATTTATTCTTTTTCAACGTTCTTGTTTCAATCAGAAAATTTTTTGTTGGGAACGGCTTCCAATTATGAAAAAAAAAATTAACACAATCGTTAGGGTTTTTAGTATATGCCAAAAGTTTTAAATAGTTAAATTCAAAAGAAAAACAAAATTACAAAAAAAGAAAAAAGAATTTTCTCTAGAAAATTCGCTTTTGTTGACAAAATATTTCTTCGATAATTGAAGTTTTTTGAAAAATTAAAATGTTCTTTTACTGCAAGTTGTTTACTTGATTATTTTTCTCTATTTTATGAAATTTTATGTCCTTTTCATTTTAACTATTTGAAACAGCGACACAGATTACTTTTATTTTTTTCGGCTTATGCTAATGACAAGTAGTCGCAATCTATTTTATGTTTGAAAATACATGTTTACCTTTATCGCCCATATTTGATAGCACGTTTTATAATTCAAAACTTTTGTCATTGTTTTTACTGGCAACAAAGAATAGTTAGAAAATCTAACCAAAAACCTTTGTTCATTAACGACGATGTCTGAACATCTTAAAATCAATCTTTACTTAATTTTCTGGTATTTCATAGAATTTTATCACATCAATTCGAAAGAACTTAACCACAAATTCAATGATAAAAATCAGCCCAAAACCAGCCCTCTGCAACCTATGCAATATACATCACCCGTGTATATGAGGTGCATTTGCGGCATTTGCGCAAAGTATTGGATTCCCATTCCCCTGCTGAGTGCTGTCTAGATGTCCATCAGTCGATGGTTATATTACTTCGAGAACGGTAACAAGAATAGAGTTCTTAAATTCTCGAGAACTTAAATCGTGGTTATATGACTGAGAATATGACAGAATTTATGAGAATTTAAAAGAGTTAAGGGCATGTGATACTTTACCATAAGAGCAAAGTTATACCAATTATACATTTATAATAATAAATATTTTTAGCTTATAAGAGTCAATAAAAATATTTATTATTATGAATGTGTAATTGGTATAAATAATTTGCTCTTATGGTAAAGTATCACATACCTTTAAAGAATTGATGATTTTTAGAAAAATTTTTACATATTGTTTACATTATTTACATAGTTAAATTTGAGTTATTTACTTGCTAAGGCAATTTTAGGAATGTAATTAAATTACAGCTTTGAATGGTAATGTAAACTAATTTACTTAAGGCTGATGTAGGAGGGTCCCGAAATATGTAGACGTTACTCTAATCTACATGTCAAAATGTTGTCAACTTTTTGAGGGGAAAAAAAGAGCATTTGCAAAGTTTTTTCAAGTTCTAAATGGAAATTAGGGTTGAATCTTGTATACACTCCGACGCCGACCTTTCTGTCAATGTTTTTGTGATGACACTATATGATTTTCAGGTTAGGGAATCTCACTGTAGGAAATGGTGATGGAAATTAAATAGTTAGGAATTTCAGGGACCAAGTCCCCTAAGTTCAACCCTAATTTCTCTTTAGAACTCGAAAAAACTTTGCAAATGCCCTTTTTTTCCCCTCAAAAAGTCGACAAAATTTTGACATGCAGATTAGAGTGACATCGCAGATTTCACCATCTTTTTGTACCCTCCTGCATCAGCCTTAAGGTTCTATCGACCTTAAGGAGCACATTTTCATCAGGATACTCGTGCTTCGCGCTCGGCTCTGTTTAACAATATTTTTCATGATTAAAACGAAAACTACTCATCCTATTGAAAAATGTCCAAAAGAGAACTTTTAGATCTTTCTAAGACCAATAATTACGTTTGTTTAATCATTTTGTCTACATCTCGCGTTATTTGGCTCAAAATTTGAATTTTCGATTTTCTAAGGAAATTCAAAAAGTTGTTATGCCATTCCTATAGGGTGTTCAAAAGGAAACATTATTCACCTTTTGACTTTTTTTCATAACGTGCGTTGTTTATTGGCTTGTAATATAACTTTTCTTTCATTTTTTGGATTTACATGTAAAATGTTATCTTTCAATTTTTTTTATCATAAAAATTTATTATGAAAAATTGTTTAACTTTTTGAGTTCTATGAATTTCCGTGCATAGAATTTGTAAATTAAAAAAAAAGTGGTTTTAAAAATATTCAAAATGCTCCAACTTTTTGAATTTTTATCCAAAATGGCTGACCAACGAACTTGACCTTCATTTTAGGACACTAAATAAATATACCAAAGGTCAATTCAATCGGTCATATTTATTTTCATAACATCAAAATTGAAAATTTGACTTTCGATGCCTTCATAGCGGGTTGGAAATAGCAGTTTCAACCCTAAGATTGAAAGTAAAAAAAAACTGACGAGAAGGCATCGAAAGTCGAATTTTCAATTGATGTTTTGAAAAATAGTATACGTGACATGGGGAGAGGCGACAATTTCACCAGTGTGATATCTTCTAACTTTGCACTCGTGAAATTGTCGCCTTTCGCCCCTTGTCACGTAATATACTATTTTATGACGATATACGAATACACTTCTCACACAATACCAATAATAATTTTACAAAAATATTAAATTATTACCATTTTTGGAAATTTATAATTGTTACGCTTGACTTAATTACATTATAAAAGTTTATATTTTGTTTTAAAGTTAGATAGTGATTTATTTAGCTTCCTTATAATAAACCTGCAAACAATGAACCCTGCATCTATAAAAATTAATTTTCTTATAAAACATCTATTATTACAAATATTATAAAAAATGGGACTTATAGAATAAATAAATATGTTGTTGAATTCAAAAGTGTATTTTACTTGTGAAAAATATTTTAAATATTTAAACAATTTTTCAACTAAATTGTAAATAAAACTTTAAATAGATAACAAATAAAAATAACAAATTATTTGTGTATTTAAAATGTCACTAAATAATTTATTTGGTATTCCTATATATGAAATCAGCTAGCCCTGCAGTGGGATTCCGAGCTCAAAATCCGAACGGATCTCTCTTTTTAACACCGTAGGATAGAAAGAGAGGTCCGTTCGGATTCGTGTGCTCGGAATCCCACTGCTGCTAGCGTAAGGGTGGCATCCCATGGATCCGGAATGCGTTGCTTTTTACATTCTCATCAGAGAATGTATTAGTTTTGAGTAAAATTTGACCCCCCCATTTTTTTTCAAATGTCGACGTTTTCTGACCCCCTGAACCCAAAAAACATATTTTTATGAATGTGTCTGTCTGTTTGTATATTTTAGTTTGTGAGCACGATAACTTTAGAAAAAATTGACCGATTTGATTGGTCTTTGGTATACTGTTTTATTGTCCTGAAATAAAGGTCAAGTTTGTTAGCCAGCCATTTTTGATAAAAAGTAAAAAATTTGGATAATTTTTAGTTAAAAAAAAAAATTTTTTTTTAATTTACAAATTCTGTTTAATGATATTCATAGTATTCAATTAGTCGAACAATTTATCATTATGACTTTTTTTATAAAACAAAAATTGTCAGATGTATAACTTTTCAAAAATTCAAAAAAATAAAGATAATTAAAACTGATGTGCACTGATGAGAATGTGTTCCTTAAGGTCAATAGAACCTTAAGTAAATTAGTTTTCTTCAAATAAAAATAAAGTAATTTAAGTAAAATTATATATGAGAGATGAAGATTGGTAAGCGAATGCAAGCGCGCAAAGTGTGATGAGAATGTGCTCACAAGGCACCCCTATTTTGTAAAAAAAACCATGAGAGTGAGAGAAATAGTAGTATTAGTGCGTCTCTATTACTCTCATGGTTTTTCGCAAAAACGCAACGCATTCCGGATCCATGGGATGCCACTCTTACCTCATTTGTAGACCCTTCATAATAAAGGCCTTTTTTCATCAAGGAGAAGTATGAAAAGACATATCACAGCCATTGCAAATGTCTCAACGCGGTTTTAGATTTTGGAATAATTCGTGCAGTCGTCAAGTAGAATAAAGGCAATCATGTACTTGTCCTGTGTCTTTGTCCTAAAGATGGTTCTGTCCTTTTCTATCGTAGCGACATCTTTGTCTAGAGGAATTGTCCTAACTCGAATGCGTACTCGGAACTAAAATTTTGAACGCACAATAAGAAACTAACCCTAAAGCAGCCCAGTGCACAGTGGGTCAAAAAAAATTTCGCGGTCAAATTGATATTCCGAAGCTATTTATGAACCGATGTGAAACTTTTTTTTTTTTAATTAAAACTTGTAAAATTCCACACAAAACTGTCGATCCATATTATGAAAAAAATGTGTTTTTTTTATTTAATAACAAAAATGATAAAAAAAAAATTTTTGATTTTGAACACCGGGTTTCGATAAATACTTAGATTCAATCCCAAATACCTAGAATCAATGAAGCAACTATACAGGAAAGTTTTCCAATAGCTTAGCTATTGTTTAAAAATTTATTGAAACCGATTTTTAACTACATTCATGAGACAATAAGTAATTTGTTACTTTATAAACAATTGGCCATATCAGGTTTTTATGGTGACATAAATAAAGTTTTTTTCTGCTGAATCGGCCAAAAATTATAGACAAATGTCACTTACATACCCGATTTATTCATTCAATAATAATTGATAATTTTTTAAACAAATTTAATTAACAAATGCACTGTTTGGCTATTTTCAGAGGTAGAAACTTGGTTTTTTCAACATAATCAAGTGTAAATGTAAATTTAATTAAATTTATATTTAATAAATAATTAATAAAATGTAATAATAATTGATTTTAATTAATAAATTTGATAATTTAATAAAATTAATTTTTAAACCTTTAGGGAGTTTACAAAATAACAAACAATTTTAATTGTTAAGAACAATTATATAAATAAATTTTTATCAGCTTAGGCATTTTTTGGGAAAGAAATTGCGTTTCTGTGATGTATGGGCAAGTTACTATTTAGCATTGACTTTGACGATTCCGAGGGGCATTTTTATGCCATTTATAAATGTTAATATATAACATATAAAATAAAGGCTTATATTAGCGTTAATTGAAGAACCAAATCAAAGATGCGGTCTGCGGGTAACAAAAGCTAACGAAAATCCACTCCATGACAACCAGAAAATTGGTACAAAGATCATACTCGTTGATGGTATTCGTAGATTGGCCCGAAACATGTGCCTATAAT
Source organism: Synergus umbraculus (assembly GCA_900474325.1). Taxonomy (NCBI): domain Eukaryota; kingdom Metazoa; phylum Arthropoda; class Insecta; order Hymenoptera; family Cynipidae; genus Synergus; species Synergus umbraculus. Next base: position 7,277 of record UCOK01012949.1, read on the forward strand.
AGATCCACAGTATGAAATTTTATAAATATAGTATCGAAAAGGAAACTCAAGGGAAAAAATCACTTTTTCGGCTGACAAATTTATTTATGAATAGCTAGGTGGAATTTTATGTTGGAAAACTGTTTTTCTACACTTGTATAATATGTTGGTAAATCGTTAAGTGCGTAAACGAAGTTTGAATGAGTTTTCAAGGCGATAATTCTGAGAAGTTAAAACTACTTCTTCTCTTATTGTGAATAAAATTTAATTTTTTCGCATCGAAACAAAAGAAGGTACAATAAGTTGACATGTTTGTTGTAAGTAATATTTACTCTGAAATCGAGGTAAACATTACATTTTCTTTTTTCTGTGAAATCAAAAAGGACAACGTAAAAAAAATCTATTCCTCATTTTCGATCGCCGCGCTGTTTATATGAATACTTATATCAGTCGTGAAATGAATTTGATAGAGTAAACAGTTTACAACTTTTTTTATTTATTTTGTTATCACTTTCTCTTACGTACCGAGCTCGAAAACTGAGTTTCCACAATTTTTCCTCTGATTTTCGGGCCTACAGAAGAGGATAAGATCAGTTGGAGGAATGTGCCACTAAATTTTTTTTTTTCCTCAAAGTTTTGAAAATGAAAAATTGTTGAGAAATGCCCATATAAGATAAAGAGAAGAATATGCAGATTCAAAATTAGATACTCTGATATTGAAAAAAATATATACAGGTTTAGTCTACAATACGAGTTGAGATGCGTACAAAAATAAAAAGTATCACAGATTCTTGTTGTATGTTGCTATACATAAAGTATTATGTACTTATTTATTTGATTATTTCAATTTGCATCCATAGGCTCTTCTAATAAGTCTTTTATCGGTTCACACATATTAACACCTACATTTTCATCTTCATCGTCTGTAGACTCTGTTTCCATTTTTGCTCCCTCTTCATAATACTTCTTTGTTGCTTCTTCAAGAATTTCTTTCTCCATACCTTCCATGGTAACTTTCTGTACACCCTGAACATAAAAAATGTAGTGTAAGAAATTTTCAATAAATACAAAAACGTGGCGTTTAACAATCTAACGCTCGCTTAGAAAGGTTTATCGCTGCTACAAATGATATCAAGTTTGAAAACTTTAGTTTTAAATGGAAAGGAGAACTAATTTACTTAGCGTTCTATTCTATCGACCTTTATAAGATTAGGCTACTCTAGAATTTGCGAAAACTCGATTTTTTTCAAGATCAAGCAGAAAAGAAAAACAAGAGCAGGACGATAACCTGGAAGGCCAATTGTATGGTGCAGGCATCGCTGATTAAAGGTACTAAAAAATTATTCATGATTTTCTACTACTTAAAACTTCAAGCGCGTTTATCTCAAAACTGTATTTTTTGAGTTAGCCGGAAACATAACTCAAACAATTTTCAACCGATTTACTTGAAATTTTGAATATATCCTGAAAAATATATTGTTTATAGAACTACGTAGGATTTTTTTTTAATTGCATAGTTTTGTAGTATCTCTAGAAAAAAAATCCTAAAAAAGCCTATTTTTTCGGCCTGTAGAGTGGCCTAACCCCTTAAGGAATACATTCTCCTCTTGATACTCGCGCCTGATTAAAAAAATTATCTTGATGATTTACTATTGATTCTCTAAGCCATGTGCCCGCTGTACGGTACATTCTCATTATTTTCCAAGTAATTACAACATTTTATTGTGATAAGTATTATAAGAGCGAATTTAGTTTTCCCCACTTTAAGCTTGCAATAATAAATATTTTTTACTAAAACAGTTCGTACAGACGGAGGTAAATGGCCCAGTATTAACAAATAATATTTATTATTGCGAGCGTTAAGTTAGGGAAACTAAATTTCTTTTATAGTAAAGTACCACATGACCTTAAGGCCATGTCGGACGTTACATCTACATTTATTGAGATATCAAATTGAAAATTTCTAAAATTGATACTAAAGGTACGTTTATCTGGTCTTAAATTTTTGTAAAAATAAAAAAAATTTTTTTGAAAAAATTTTATTTTTAAAAATGTCAATATTTAAGACCAGATAAACGTACCTTAGTGCTTTAGCTTCAATTGCAGAAATTTTCAATTTGATATCTCAATAAATGTAGACGTAGCCTTGCAGACAAAAAAATGTCGGTAAGGTAGGGATCGGGTAAGTCTTAGATGACCTTAAGGGGTTATTCCTGGCTTAATTTTTTTTGTCTATTTTCTTTAATCGGCTTAAATCATGCAAAAACATTCCTAGAATCAAAATCTACAGCGCCCAAATATTGCCACAATTTTTGGTCATTTCTCGAAATGTTTTCATCCTATTCACTTGCTTATCCCAATGAATTATTTGCCCTAATTTTTATTTTTCCGAATTATTATTTAACATAATTTTTATTTTTCCGAACAATTTTATTTTTCATCATTTTAATTTATCAGAAATGCTATATGTCATAATTGTCATTTATCTTAATATTCGTTTGACATAATTTTCCTTCCAAATAAACACCTCGCCTAAAGTTTATTTAATCGGAACACCATCTGGCGAAATTCAAATCAGCTAATCAAAACGTCAAAGACCATTTTAGGAAGAATGAAATTTCTGTTATAAAGATAAGTGTTTGCCTTAAAGTAGAATTTTTTAAAAAGATTATGAGCATAAATTATTTACAAAGACACGAGAGCTTTATTGCGCGCATGACATTCTAGTGAATTCTAAAACTTACCTTCATAGCGCTAACTTTTTCCATGTAATAATTATATACAAATTTAGCCATATGCGGCATGTCCTCAATTTCCATTGGAGGAGCAGTTGGAGGATTTTCGTTTGGTCTGCTCGAAGGATAGATCTCATGAGGCAATAGTGATAACTTTAGTGGCCGACGCATAAGCTGATTGAATGCTGGGGTGAGTTCAAAGCAATTCTTGAAGAGAGAAACTCTTGCGAAGACGTAGAGTCCCAATCGGGCTCGAGACATTGCTACAACAAGACGTCTTGCGTCTCGCAGATGACCCACTGCTCGTGTTTTCACCAGTGATAAAAGAATATAATCGTTTTGTTGACCTTGGTACTTATCGACAGTGGTTACTTTATTCGGCCGACCGATCAAGGGATTGTTGGCACATCTGTATGGGCAAGAACATAATTAAGATTAGAGTGTCACTTTTATTACTTATTATTGTCTAAACAATTTTTCCTATAAAAGTGTAAATAAAAGTGATAGATATAAGAACTATCTAATCTTTACATACCTAATATTTATCACGTCACGAATAAGATGTTTTTGACCGTTATAAGTCGTCAAGATACTAATTTTGTCAGCAGGATAGCCTAAAAGACGCATATACATAAACACTGCAACGCAATACTCGGCTTCTGCAAGATTTTGGTAAAAGTAAGCGCTAGGTTCGCTTTCCCCGACCCCATTAAAATCCTCCACGTTGATTAATTGAAAATCATAAAGAAACCCAGCATTTGCCACTAAATATTCAGCACCTTCTTCAACATGTCTTAAATTGCCAAGTTTCTTGTATCGCCAATTGTAGAGGTTACAGATGCTTGGTCTGGCACGACCTTGGCCGTCAAGATCAACTGTTGGAACTCCCAGTCTAACAAATCTAGCGAAAAGAGATTGTTCCATATTTGAGTACTTTTGAAATGCCATATTTTTAATTACAGGCGGTAATTGATGATGATCTCCTATCATTATCCAACGTTTTAATCGATTGTAACCATCTTGTGGATTCTGCAAAAGTAGAGGAATAAAAGTCTCAATTTCTAAAATCTGGGCTGATTCTTCCATAAGAATATTATCGTATGTAAATCCCATATCAACGAGCTCTCGTCTTTTAAGGGCAGCGTGTGTACAGGTCATTGCAATTATTTTAGCTTCCTTGACAAGCAAATATTTGGATCGATCAAGACCGGACCGCAGAAGTTCGAAGGCGCGAAATTCTTCAAGTTGAGTGAATATTCGCTCTATGTATCTGAAAAGTATTAAAGTAAACATTAGTGATTACAATTTCTTTTCTTTTTTCTTTTTAATAAATACAAATTGTACACGTACCTAAAGCAACTCCGTGCAATTTCATAATCTTCATCAAATGACTGACATTTGAATAAGGGTTGTGGTGCATTGTCAAAAAATTTATGGAATGGGAATTCTTCTTTAACAAACGAAAGTGCTGAAGTACTCGTGCTGCCTCCTCTTTTCTTGATCCTGCTTTCAAAACGTTCCCAACGAGTCTGTACTTGGTACATAAAAAAATGACCTGCTGTTTCACATGTATAAGCTACATCACCTTTGACGTTCAAAGATTCCTGATAAAAAAATTCAATTAAATTAAACAGTGCTACAAAAACACAGAAACAATTAAAATCAACCATATCGACATCTATCTATACATCATACTTGTAATCTCTGAACTTCTTCGAGGAGATTCATTCGTTTAGCCAAAACGTAATTTACTCGTCCATATCTACTAAAATCCTTCTCAGTCTCTAACGCTTCTTCACCGTGACCGAGACGTAACAGATGTCTTTCGTCAATATCGAGAGCCATTATTTTCTCGAAAAGCTGATTTAAAGCTTGATTAGAGTGTGTTACGATTAAAGTTCTCTGGTTGGGAAAATTATGATAGAGATTGGAGATAATCTGTACTGCAACATCTGTTTTTCCAGTACCCGGAGGACCAACAACGAGTGTGAGCCCTGGTTGCATTCCAGCTCGTATCGCTTCAACTTGAGTCGGAGTAAATGGAATTTGATTTCTGTCGAAAAGAAAATTAAATGTGTGTATAGAAAAAATAAAACATGCCATCAGTTAACTATTGTTAATTAATTTCTACTGACCTAAAACTATAAAGTTTAAAGCAGAAAAGGCGGTGGCCTTTCACGTTTAATATAAAAAACAAAACAAAAAAACTCAGTTTATATGTATATGAAAGTTACTCACTTTTTCGGTTCGTTAGCCTTATAAGGTCCCCTACTGGGTGGGACATGAGGTTCCACAACTATTATTTTTCTTATAGGTCTTTCATTTTGTTTATCTAAGACATCCTCGAAAGTTAAGCGAAATGGGCGTATAATCCTTTCGGGATCGTCAGTCGTTACTTGTACTTCGTATTCAGGAAAACTTGAACGCAAATGATCAATATCCAAGAAAGTGTCATTAAAATCCATGATTTCGATTTCATTAGGCATTCTGTGAACGAAAGAAATGAATATTATTGTAACTTGAATTCAGTGCAGTTTACACACAAACAGGATACTTTAACCAAATTATTTGTATTTAGATATTTTAAACGTAAAAATATTTTACCGTGAGTAGTGCGCGGCACCGGGATCACTGTACCCGAGAATAATATTGTGAAGCCAATCCGGTACTACGCATTCCGTATTCATCAGCTCTCGAATAGTCTCTAAAACTGCTTTAAAATTATTTTCTTTAGGCTTTCTTCGCATAAGAATATTGAAGCCTTCATAGACATCATCCATTCCCTGACTGACATTATTCATGTCGACTCGGTATTGGTTAGAGTCCAACCAAACTCGATATGTTCGCGTATCACCCTCTAAAATTGGTCTTGGTTCTGGGCCATCTTCAATTACTCGGTTGTTTGAATCTAGTAATCCCTCGATTTCACAACCTCTCACTGTCGACAAGCCAACTTGGGGCATAAACGGTAATTTATGATTGTACTTAGTACCAATAGGATTTTTGGGTTTTACGGTGATTAGGAAACAGACGTCGTGTTTCCTAAGATTCTCCCATTCCGATTTAATTTCCTTTCTCACATTTAAATTAATCTCAATATCTGCTCGTACTCGGGAAGGTCTATTTTCGCCAATATTTGGTTTGCCTACATCAACAATAGTGAACTTAGTTATTGGTTGAGCCATTCTTGCCCAACCGCCAAAGCAAACTTTGCCATATTCATCAAGCCTATTCAAAAATTAATGAATTAATGTAAAATAAAGTGAAAGCAATTCAAAATATTTATTAGAGTAGTAAAAAATTATCATGCCTTACCCTGGACTCAGTCGACTAACAGCATCCTCAATATCCTGTCTGATTTCGTCTAAGAACACATTATAAAAAATATTAGTCTTATTATGGAATACATTATTATTCTATATTATACAATGTTAATGAGTAGAGGAAAAAAGAAGAAGTAATTGTTTATACTCACAAGTGGATTCAAGGCGAAACAAATTGAAATTCCTTAAAAGGTAATCATGCAAAGTAAGAAATTGCAGATTAAGCTTAGGTAATGCGAGACATCCTTCACCGGAGAAGTACTCTGTTGGAACGATACTTTCATTCCAAATAATATCTTCAGTTGGATACAAGGGCATTTCGTTTAACTCTTCCAACTGTGATGGTCTGCGTTCATGTCTTGATATCTAAAATACAATATTAGTACTTATAATACATCAATTATAGATAACTAGTGTATAAACATTTAATACATACCAATAGTTCTCGGAGAAATTCCAAATCTAGTCGATACCAATTTTCAACATCCTGACGTTCCTCTGGTGGCACTAAACTTAAATCAGTAGCCATCAACTTTAATTTTTCGTGACTGAAAAGAAAATAATTTTAATTAATGTTTAAACGTCGAGACATTATTTATCGATACTATTCTAGGATATTGCTCGAGTATCGTTTCTTATACATATATTTACCTCAAAAAACCAAAGTGTTTGTCCAAAGAATCTCTTGTGTCGACACTCGCAACATTGGCCATCGAAAAATTGCGAAGTTCTAAGAACTTGGAAAAAGCGACTCTCTGAAAAAGTTGAAAGATTTATCATGAAAATAAATTTATCTTTTAAGGGAATGATTAAGGATAAATAAAAGATCTTACCTGAAGAGACGTGATTTTCGAATAATGTAACTCAGTCATGTCATGATCTGTCAGTGGTTCTCCTGTTTCCTCATTAATTTCAAACCTAGCATAGAACTTGAGCATCTCCAACAGCTGCAAATTATCAAAATTAGTTTAGTTCTAATTATACCAGAAATATTAATAATATGATAATAATATTATATTAAATTAATATATATATATATATGTTTTTGATAGCTTTTTTCCTGGTCTATCGAATTTTTATAACCATTTTTAAAAAAATTGAAAATTTGACCGATTTTTTTGAAAATCAAAATATTTTTGACTATTCCAGAAACAAGGCATGCTTTTTTTTGGTCTCAAAATGTAGCTTAAGTCTTTATCTTTCGATGCTGTAAATTTCATCTTGCCGTTTTTTGTTGTTTTCGAGAAATTAAATAAAGAGTAAAGCGCTGCGCCGATGGCGCTCGAGACTACTGGGCTTCTCGCTCGGCGGAACATCTTCAGACTCATTTATCGTAGCAATTATGAATATTTATTATTTATTAAACTGTTCTCTGCATTGTACAGAGTGCAGACTGTTATTAAAGTTTTCTATAGCCTGCATTACAATCATTGTAGGGACGTAATATGAAGGAAATAAATTTCTATCTAATAAATATATTGTAATACGTGGAAATAGTATCATCGTGTACGTCATTATTGCGTTAGGTGTAGGGTTCGATTTTATTTATAAGCTATTTTAAACATATGCTTCTTTCCCTTCTTTTTTCTGATTGCTTGCAACTTCTTAACTTTCTCATTTACTTAAAAATAAATTAATTTTTTGGTCTTTTCGATATTTTCTTTTCGGTATTTTCTTTTCGGTACACTGCTCTCTCCATTATACAGAGTTGAGACTGTCATTAAAGTTTTCTAATGCCTGCATTACACTCATTGTAGGGACGTAATATTAAGGAAATAGTACATTGTGTAACGAGTGGGGTATATTTGCATATTGCGCACGCGGGCGCCGTTGGCACACGAGCGAAGCGAGTGCGCCATGAGCACCCAAATTGCGTAATATGCAACTATACCACACGAGTTGCACACACTATTTTTCATCACGAATGCAAGGAATATACATTCTCCGTATTTTATCCGCACGAGCGAGAGGAAAAACACCCTAATCAAAAAGATAATTTTAGCTGCCGGTGGACAATTGAGGGGAGTTCAGGACTATATTTCCCCAATGCAAAAAAATGCATACTTTCGAAAATAATAATAATAATAATAATAATAATAATAATAATAATAATAATGAACAATATCAAGATATTTATTAAAATTTATTCAAATTATTAACTTCATTTCCAGATATTTAAGTATGATATTTAGATCTAATAAGTTTTTATTTGAGTATGATTACATATAATCAATATGAATATTCATATTAATCATATCAATATTATTTGTCATTTTTTTATACTTAATTGTTGCATCCATGACACAAAACAAACTGTTTTTGGCATTTTGAAGATGATAACGTTGAAAATTTCTATCGAGAAAAATGTAGTACATTAAACTCATAAGAGAGGGTGTTAGGTCCCCACAGCAGGTTTCAGGTTAGGTGCGTTTGTTTCGTGAAAACACGGCGAAGCGTGCGATTTTTCTTACTAAAATACGACGGAGCGTGTTATTTTTTTTCCGAATAGAACGGGAGATTATAATGTTTAAGGTATCTGCAAAATTGCGCGATTTCAATAATTGTTAAATACGTAAATAAACGTAAAAATAAATAAGACATTTAAGAAATGTTGAACAGAAGAAAATTTTGTTTGCGGTGCGTAACATAATTCATGACTGAATCATTTAACCCATTAACGTCCAGTCGGACACATTTTGTACACCTCTCTTCCCGCGCTCACAGCTATTGCATTTCGACCAAAAAAAAAAAATCTAAAAAATGTATACTTATAGTTTGAAGTGTGCTTTTTCCGGTGGTATCACTCAAATTCTCGAAGAAAATTTTTGTTTGTTCGAAAAATGCAGTTTGAAACAAAAAAAAACATGATTTTCGAAGGAATTTTTTTTTTAAATCGAGTTTTCAAAGATTTACAGGCATGGAATCATCTTGAAACCGGTCTAGATCGTGGACGCGATGTCTGAATTTAAAGAATATGAGGTTGTGAAGTTATTTTGAACAATTAGAAACTTTAAAATGGCGCCCGAATTGCAAAACTTTTGCCAGAAAATTCATGAATTTTTTTCTCAGAAACGAAGCACTTTACAAAAAAATTAAAAAGAACAAAAAGTGCTTAGAATTGACAAGTGAATGCACCTGAATTTTTACAAAACGATTCGAGCGATTTTTGCAATTTATCAAAAATTTGCAATTTGCAAAACGAAAAAAATCACTTGAATCGTTTTGAAAAAATTCTGGTGTATTCTTTGGCTAATTC
>UCOK01012954.1:0-10164 GCA_900474325.1 Synergus umbraculus
GCATTAATCATATAGGTCAATCGATTCGCCTCGATGAAAGGAATCTTCATTTCCCTTACACCAGCTTTAAATTTTCAATATTTGAGAAGTTATAGTGGAAAAATGAATTTTACGAAAATTATAAAAGTACATAAAACTTTTAAAATTAAATATTTTGTGAAACCCTTGTACAAAATTCAACTAGGTATATAATGGAACAACTATGCAAAATTTCATCAATTTATCTCTACGCGTTTTCAAGAAATTGCTGGATCGTGACACACACACACACACACACACGCGCGCGCGTGCGAGCGCGAGCGCACAGACGTTTTTTTAGATCATCATATTAGATATATTGCATTTGAAATATGTTTAAAAAAACCTTTTTTAGGAAACTGGATTTTGTCACCACTACAAAGCTTCCTCTATGAGGAAGCAAAAATGAGATAATCTTGATAATCCCAAAACATCGTTTTCATATTTCTCTCTAAAAAAGCGATTTTATGATAAAATAATATAGTTTCATTTTGAAAAATTCCTTTTTTAGAGAGGAATTTGAGAAAAAGGTTTTGGGATTCTGAAGATTCTCTTTAGCTTCCTTATAGAGGAAGCTTTGTAGTGGTGACAAAATCCAGTTTCCTAAAAAAGGTTCTTTTAAAAATATTTCAAGGGCAATATATCTAATATGATCATCTGAAAAAATGTCCGGATGTGTGTGTGTATGTGTGTCACGATCCATCAATTTCTTGAAAACGCGTAGAGATAAATTGATGAAATTTTGCATAGTTATTCCACTATATACCTATATGATTAATGCATTTCATTAAAAAATGAGGAAGTTATGTTTATTTATAATTTTGAAAGTTAATTTTTCGCTCTATGTTTTCAAATAATCAAAATTTTGAGTTGACGTAAGGAAATTGAATATTCTTTATGTCGAGATGAATTGATTGACCTGTATGATGAATGCATTTAATTGAGAAATAAGAAAGTTGTGGTTAATTGAATTTTTAAAAAAGTAATTTTTCGACTATAATTTCTGAAATAATTTATATTTAAAGCTGATGTAAAGAAAATGAAGATTCTTTGGGTCTAGACGAATCGATTCACCTAAAAGATTAATGCATTTTATAAAAAAATAATAAAGTTATGTTTTATTGTAATTTTCGAAAATTAATTTTTTGAATATAACTTCTCAAATAATCAAAATTTAGAGTTAGTGTAACGGAAATGAAGATTCCTTATGTCCAGACGAATCGATTGACCGTAAGATTAATTCATTTCATTGAAAAATAAGAAAGTTATGCTTTATTGTAATTTTCGCAAATGAATTTTTTGAATATAACTTCTCAACTAATCAAAATTTAATGCTGATGTAAAGAATACTTAATGCTTCCTCTATGAGGAAGCAAATCATATTTGCTTACAGGAAGCAAAGTGCTCATTAAATGAGCACAAAAGTTGATACTACTTCACAGCTAGTTTTGTAAATTCAACTGTTTTCTTGAAAATTCTCTTTTGTTCTTGAAAATAAATTAAGATATATTATTATTTAATTCATTTTCAACAACAATAGTGAATTTTCAAGAAAACTGTTGAATTTACAAAAAAAAGAGAGAATCTTTAGAATCCCAAAACATCCTTTTCTTATTTCAATTTTCTTGCAATTTTTTTTTTTTGTAATGAATCTTTCTTTTTTTGCAATCCAAAAATATTTCATTGTAAATGTTTAGAGGGATCGCTGAAAGAAAATTACGTTCAACGCAGCTGAGGATGTGTGGACTCCATTTTCGCTCTAATGACTTCACGACTCCCGATCATTCCAAGTTGGTTTGCACTGCAGTTCCCACCCATCACCACCTAGTGGATACATTCATGCCGGATTTCGACAGGGGAAATGCAGCAAGAAAGTACGAAGTAGGTGGTATTAATCTCCCCCCTTCTCCCCCACAGGTTTTTCAGGTAGAAGAAGATAGGAATCCTGCAAAAAAAGAGGAGGACGTCACTAATCAAGAAGAAAATCATGGCGAGATTAGTAACACCGACAAGATGATTCTTCTTTAGGAAGAAAATGCCAGGCTACGTGCTATGGTGTCCAAACAAACGACCCATATAAAGACTATTGAGAATCCCACGCAGCCTGAAGAAAAAAAATCCAAATTTGATGTGGATAAAATCTTGGATGAGTGGAACGTCACAAATAAAATGCGTAGGAGCCAGATTAAATTGCAGCTAAGGCCTGACAAGAAGAAGCAAAAAGCTTACTCAGAGGAAGAGAGATTGTTGGCCATTCTTTGGCATTATCATTCAGCATCTGCTTATGATAGAATGCGCAAGGCCGGAGTAATGATTCCACACCCCCGAACTGTCGAAGTTTGGGTTGCTGCAACACAGGTTTATCCTGTATTTCTCCCTGCCACACTGACAACTTTAAAAAACATCTTAAAAGATTTGCCAGAATGCGCAAAAAGTTGTGTTGCCAAATTTGATGAAATGGACATCATGGAACGCTTGGAGTACGACTCAAAAATGGACATCATAGAAGGATTTGAAGACCTTGGACACCTTGGCAGAAGTCAAACTCATGCAAATAAAGTATTTGCCATGACACTAAATAGCTTAGATCCATTTCATCGGTGGCGAGTTGTAATTTTTTACGCTTTAGCCCATAACGGTGTTTCCGAGAAAAATATAGCTACTCTGATGCAACAAGCTTGCGACAAAGCGGAAGAATGCGGAGCTGATTTAAAGCTTTTCGTTTGCGACCAAGGGAGTCCAAGTTTGCTTACAGCAAACTAGGAATCACCGAGAAAACCCCGTTTTTTCAACTCGAAGATAATAGAATCTTTGCGATTCATGACATTCCGCATTGCATGAAGAACATCGTAAATACCTGGCAAGGGTATAAGATTTTCTAGTTGAAGGATACAACGTTTCTTTCCAGGACATCATCGAAACTTGGAAAGCTGATCAAGCAAGTCAGCTCTCCCATACTTTGGGACACATAACTCGCGAGCATCTGTATCCGAATAATTTTCAGAAACAGAATGTAAGAAATGCGTTTCAACTCCTCAGTGGAAAAATGAAAGCAGCTATGAAAGTGGCAATAGTAGCAACGTTTATGACAAAAATCCACTAAATAGTCCTATGTCCCACAAAAATCATGGGTGCATTGAAGTTTTAGAAGACTTTCTTGTCTGGGGAGTTACTATCCAGGTAAAGACTAAAAATGGGGCAATCAAAAGGTTACCCTGTTTTGAAGGTCTTGTAGGATCTGTACGAGGCTTGTTGGGTCTTTACAGGGAAATGATCCTAAAGTATGAGTCCTTTCAGTTGTGCACAGTGATGTGCAACCAAGATTCTGTTGAGCAATTGTTCTCCAGATTGCGAGGACGCGGAGAATTCAATATGAACCCTTCGAGTCGAATGGTCCGCTTGACCTTTCGAATCTTGGTTTCAGTGAAGAACGTTGTAACCTCAAGCAAAGGCAACGTAGTACGGGATGATGAAGGCTATTTACCAGCAATAACGCCAGCAGTTCTTTGAAGCAGGTGCACTCGACGACGAAGAAGAAGAAGAAAAAGAAGAAGAAGATGCTCTAGGATTGGATGAAACACGCGGAACTCTGAAAGAAACCGTTAAAGAAAATGAAAGTGAACTTTCTGCAACTCAGAAAGTTGAAGAATCATCGCCCTTCAGTCAGATAAGTGGCACCTTAGAAGGAATGTCTGTGACATTCTTTGCGGGTGCCATCTCTGCCTTGTAGAGATGCAAAGACCTCCTGATGCACAAGGACTCACGGGCATCAATGATATCAATGATGAATACATTAATTGTCGAGAGTACAATACAAAAGAGAGCTGGCAACTGATTCTGCTGAGAAGGCTGTTACAATGTCGCGAAATTTTTCGCGACATTGTAACATTCAACTTGCAAACTTTCGTCACGAATTTTAAAACAAGAATGCATCAAGAAGGATTGAAAGAACAGCTGATGAAGGATGCTATAGCGGCTGTGAATAAGATGGACCCTCAGTGGTATGATGAAAATCATTCCTGTTACCAACATAGACTGTATGCAACATCGATGTTGTATACAGCTAAGTTGCACAGGCACTGCTCTTTTGAGAATAGGGCGCTAAAAGAAGCAAAGTTGGTCAAGCGACGTGATACAGCTGCGAAAAAGAAGCTGAAGGCTGCTGAGAAAGTTGCTGGTCAGAAGCGACCTTTAGAAGAGGAAAAAGGTGAAGAACCAATAGATCCAAAGAACTGCAGATTTTCTCAGAAACTGCGGATAATGAATCACCAATAGTGCGTGAAAAAAGTGATATCAAAGTGTGCAATTAATTATGTGTGATATTAACAAAACGCGATAGATTTCAAGTGCGAGTAATTTGAGTGAGAGATCATAACGTAATATGATCACCCTCCTAATCTGAATTAGTAAGAAGGAAAAATTATATTTTCATTTACTAATCCACTGTAGTAAATGAAAATCAGCACTTCTTAATAATTTAGTTGGAGAGAGGCACTCTTAAGCGCGATTTTTTAAATTTATATATGTATAGTATGGTCTGATGTGTTGTAATAAACTGTTATTTAATTATAAAACCATTGTGATTCATTCCCTATGTTGGTATTATGTGTTTAAACTAGAGGTTTGCACTTGACCAATGCAAACTTCTACTTTAAACACCTAATGCGAACCCAGTTGTGCATTTTATAAACAATCAATTTCACATGTTATAGACCTTCTGCTGCATAAAAAATTTTTTGTTTTTAAATAGCACAGTGGAATAGTCCTACTGGGGAACCACTTTAAAAAAAAAGCGCCATAACTCTACGTCTTGGGTGGTGCGGAAAGAGTTCGCGAATATAGAAATGTCCTTTTTTTAAATTTTGAATTAAACCAATAGTAATTTTAACTTTTTCAATATTATAAAAAAAATTTTTTTATATTTTTTTATATTAGGATATATCAGCAGTAAATTTAAAATTTTTTTATTATTAAAAAAAATTTTTTTAAACAAATGGGATTTGTTTAAATATTTAAAAATTAATAAACAAATATTTATAAATGTTCCACAATAGATCAGCAGTAATTATTTTATGAAAAAAAAAATTTCGCAAGCAAAAATTGTTTAAACAAATTAAATTTGTTTAAACAATTGAAAATTAATTAGCTGATGTTAACATATATTCCACAAAATAAATAGCAATCACTTTCTATATAAAAAAAAGAATATTCGAAAAAAAATTATTATTTAATCAAATTCAGTTCGATTAAATAATTGAAAATAAATTAACAATAATGTTAATAAATATTGCACTAGACCAATAATGATAATTTTTGTTCAAAAAAATGAATTTTAGAAAAACAAAATTATTTAAACAAATGGTATTTGTTTATATAATTCAAAATTAATTAACTAATGTTTATAAATTTTCCCGTAGACTAATAGAATTAATTTTTTTTTAAACGAGAATAAAATGCACATATTTTTATGAAGAATTGACATTTTTTGTTTTAAGGGTAGTTTTCAAGGTATTTTGGGGTGCGTTAAAGGTGTAAAACCCATTAATCAATATTATACGTAATTATTACTTATATTAATAAATTTTAATATGTATTTTAATAATATGTCTGTTTGTAATGTTTATGAAGTTTTCAAGCTTTCCTAACCTTAAAAACAAAATTCCCCAATTCGAAGTTGCTCAAAGATATTATAATATCTTTGCACAACTTGAAAAATGATTTTTATTTTAATATTTTAAAAATTTGAATTCTGATTTACCGAAATCTTACGGAAAACAGTGCTCGACTTCGTAGTACGGTGAGAGGGCAGCACCTCGATATGACAGAAAAAGTGATTACCTATATATATCGCGGACGCCATTATGGCTCAACGCCGCATCTACTGTAATAATATCTTTGCTCTAATGAAAGTTTCGATTTTTTAATAGTGGGGGTGCAACTTCACAGAGATTGTAATTATGGCGGATTTTTACAAAGAAAACATACAGATGGCGCTGTAGAAAGATAAATACGGAATTTAAAAAAAATAAAAGATCATAATCATTCAGTATTCACAAAGCTTTCAGGTTTTCTGAGTCGAAATGGGAATTTATAATGAAAAAGCAACAATTATTCGTTATTATATTATATTATTAACTTTGTTTAGTTATTTAAGGTTACGTATCGGATTTATCAAAGGAAATGGATATTTCGGTAGAAAAATCATCAGACAATGGTAAAGGCCAACTAGTTCGAAATATTTAAGGTTATTTTTGTGTTTTCTCAACGAAAATGGGTACTTTTCTACAATAAAATTAAAAAGTAATGAAGTTCACCTAATTTGAAATATTTGAGGTTATATTTGGCTTTTTCAAAGGAAATGAATACTTCTGTATAAGAAACATAAAATATTGTTGAAGATCACATAATTGGAAATATTTAAGGTTATGTTTGTGTTTTCTCAACGGAAATAGATATTTTTACGTAAAAATCATCCAATTTTTATGAGGACTATAACTAATCTCAACTATTTGCGGTTATATTTTTGTTTTCTCAACGGAAATTGATATTTCTCTACAAAAAACATCAAATATTGATGAAGTTCAACAAATTTCATATATTTGAGGTTATGTTTGGGGTTTCTGAATGGAAATGGATATTTTTATGTAAAAATCATCCAATTTGTCCCTAACCTAGTCGTGCGAACTTTTATATAATTACTTGAATTCCAATTTTGATGAAGAATCATTAAAATGTTATCTCTATTATTTCAGGTACCTGATATGTTACTAATGTAATATTCTCCTCCTGATAAGTTTTTAATCTTAGAATACGTTAGATAATTTTTTAATGCTATAGATGCTATGTTACGTGTAATATTCTTTGTGACGCTTTCTTTTATTATTTGCTAAAGGGGTGAAAATAGCGAAAAAGGGAAGAAGACCGGTGTTTCATGTGAGGACGCTTGAATATATCAATATACATGCGCACGTGGTACGGTGTCACTTTGTCGAGCAACGATGTGTAAGAAAGCCCTCGTATGCGCTCTAACTTTACCCTGTCTCCAGTCGATGATACTTTCTAACTCGCTTGCAAGGTGAAATACCATTTAAAGGGAATGGCTAAATAATATTCCAAGATTTTGCGATGTAGTTACTCCAATGCTTAAGTCTAGTCGTAAAATTAAGAGAAGCGGTATTCAGGATCAAAATACCACCAGAAATTACTGGAGCATGAGGTAACGTCTTCCCAGGGACAATATCTAAAACATTTAGCATTTAGTTTCCATGATCCACTCTTTCACTCTGGACCAGTGATGTCCAACGCGTGAGTAAATGAGTAGCTGTTTATCCCCTCTATTACTTCAAATGGGCTGATTCCCCTCGGCTGCCGGGCGGATAATTTAACACGTGCTCAGTTCATCAGTTTTTGGACATTTTAAGGTGACTCTACAAGGCACATTATTTTTCGCGCGGCGCCGTGTCACGCGGCTAGCCGCGTGCGATAACACGTAGGTTCCCCTCTAGTGCCAATCTCAGAGCAGAAAAGTAAAAGTTACTAGGAATAAATATTATTTTTTAAAATTTGACAAGTCCAATCATTCATTTTCATTTGTAATTTTAAACTGGAATTTTTATTAGATATCCGTGAAAATTACAGCTGTAAGTTCCAGTTGAAAATTCCAATTTGAAAGTTGAACACAAATTTTCCAACAACATTTCCTCGGACAGCCAGCAGAATTTCCATGGAAATTCCAATTGTAAATTCAGTTGGCTTTTCATGGAAATTCCTGTTTAAAACTTTGTGGAAAATCAGTGAAATAAGTTTTCTTTTTATCATTTATATAGAAATGAATTTGTATCTCGAAATTCATTTCATTATCATCCAACTGTCATTTTCAATTTGAGTTTTCATCTATAAATTCAAGTTGTAAGTTCCAGTTTATAATGGTGACTGGGATTTTTAACTTGTTTATCCTCAGAAAATGAAGAGAATTTGCATTGAAATTTATGATGAAAATTATAATTCAATTTCTAAGTTGTATTTTTAAAGAAATGCAACAGAATATCCAGTTATTTGATATTACAGTTAAAACGTTAATTTAAAAAATTCGTTTCACTATCCAACTGTCATATTCCATTTTAATTTTTGAGGCGATCGATTTGTATTTGAGCGCTTAAAATCAGGATGTAAGAATGGTCAATGAAGACCAATGAGAAACCAATTTTTCTAGGTAGTAATTTTTAATAGAGGGGATAAGAATAGATGGGGGGAAAGAGGTTGCTAGAGAGGATCGGTTGTCACTGTAATACTTGAATTGTTGGTGATTACACCTAGTTACTGTGACCGTCACGTTCAAGCAACTCTCTGAGAAGGCAAGAGGTAAATAGTTAATTAGCTTGTGAAATTTTGTACTTTTCATATTTAAATATTGGTTTCTCATCGGTTGAAATTGTGTGTGTTCTAGCGGAGAGCGTGGCGGTTTGTCTTTCTCTATTTTAACTGAGATTTCGGATCATATTCTAATCTTGGCGAGTGTAAGATGCAACATTTTTGATGATTGTAATGATGAGATTGATCCACTGATTGTCGGCTGCGAGAACCTAAAGAAACATGTTGCAGTTTGGGAGATCAGGATTTGACTATCTTCAGCTTTGAGGTGTCAACATAGGTTTTTTCGAGTAAGTCGTTGAGTGTTGGATGGTTCAGTGAATTATTTAATATCCGCACTTCGTTTTTTGGCCAATCCTTGATTTTGTCATCGCGGGATGCATATATTGTTCTCTTAAGTTGAACGTTCTAAAGGATGTCGAAGTCGGCTAATAAGTCATGATTTGTTTTGTCATTCATCTCTCTCTGTTTATATTGAATTCCTGTACCTCTTATTCTATGTAATTTCGCTGACTATTCTTCTGACGATCATTTTGATTTTATTTTGAACTTTATATTTAATTGACCGTCAGGAATTCTATTGCTTTAATTTCGAAGATTTCTTTTTTATTTGCCTCTTTATTGTAATTTGGTATTATATTTTTAACTTCAAATTCTATTCGTTACGTAATTAATTTTATCCATGGTTATTGGGTTGAGAATCTGTTCACGGTCATTATTAGAAGTCTCTTTCTTGTCTCTTATTGCGTCTTGTTGTCAACACTATTGTTTATATTTTTGATTAATCGCTCACTGGATTTTGAACTGTTATTGATGACTGAATTTGAAATTGTGTATGGTCTCGATATTTCTTATTATAATAAAATTTATATTCGATTTTGTTAGTTATCTCTTTCAATTTGGCTCACATTATTCCATTTGGTTTTATTTATTGTTTGCTTATGAAGAATAGTTTGAACTTTCAGTTTATCGCAGTTCTTTTTCCTTCTACATCAGTTATTTTGATTGGATCTTATTATTGATTTATTTCGCACTGATCAAAACTAGCATTTCCAAATTTTATACTTGTCGAAGACACGAAATTGTAACTCTCACTTAATTGAGGTGGTTACATTTTCAACTTTAAAATCCAGTTGTAAATTCAAATTTGAAGTTTTGACAGGGATTTTTAACTTGAATTTCCTTTTTCCTCGGAAATTAAATAGAATTTTCATTGAAATTCCAGTTGAATCTTTAACTTGATTTTGAATAAAAATGAAAAACGCAAGTAAATTTCTACACGGGTCTAATCAAATTTATATTTGGGACCAATTGATTACACTGTTAAAAATCGGTGCGACCTATGACACCGAACTGGTGTGAATTCTGTGCTCTCGCACTACCTCGGTGTGGTAACAGCACTAAATAGTGTGAGTAGAAGTGTTTGGTGTCATTTTCCATCTTTCTAGAATTATCACACCGTAGTGGTGTTGTGGAATCGATTTTCCATACTGCACCAAATGCTACGCGCGATAATATTAAAACACTAATAGGCAGTTAGGTTAGGCTTTGATGAACATGTAAATTTGAAATTTCCAGGCAATGCATATATGGCACGGAAGTTGAAATGATTTCCAATGCAATATACACTAATATTTCTTTCGTTGTAAAATAAAAGTAAAATAAAGTTTGTATAATTTTTTAGATATAATATTTATGATCTATTATTATAATCAATTATATTAATTCTCTAATTTTAAAATTAATATAATTAATATAATATGATCAGTATAATAT
>UCOK01012963.1:0-12997 GCA_900474325.1 Synergus umbraculus
TCTTGAAACCGGTCTAGATCGTGGACGCGATGTCTGAATTTAAAGAATATGAGGTTGTGAAGTTATTTTGAACAATTAGAAACTTCAAAATGGCGCCCGAATTGCAAAATTTTTGCCAGAAAATTCATGAATTTTTTTCTCAGAAACGAAGCACTTTAAAAAAAAATTAAAAAGAACAAAAAGTGCTTAGAATTGACCAGCGAATACACCTGAATTTTTACAAAACGATTCGAGCGATTTTTGCAATTTATCAAAAATTTGCAATTTGCAAAACGAAAAAAATCACTTGAATCGTTTTGAAAAAATTCTGATGTATTCCTTGGCTAATTCTAAACAATTCTTGTTCTTAAGAATTTTCTCGTAAAATGATTCGTTTCTGAGAAAAAAATTCCAAAATGTCATATTTTGGAAAAATTCCAATTATTTCCGATTTTTTTTCTCAAAAACGAAGGACTTTACTAAAAAATTACAAAGAACAAAAAGTGCTTAGAATTGAATAAGGAATACCCTTGAATTTTTTCAAAACGATTGGAGCGATTTTTTCAATTTATAAAAAATTAGCAATTAACAAAACCAAAAAATTACTCAAATCGTTTTGGAAAAATTCAGGTGTATTCTTTGATCAATTAAAGCATTTTTTGTTCTTTATAATTTTTTTTTAAGTGCTTCGTTTCTGAGAAAAAAATTCATGAATTTTCTGGCAAAAATTTTGCAATTCGGGCGCCATTTTGAAGTTTCTAATTGTTCAAAATAATTTCACAACCTCATATTCTTTAAATTCAGACATCGCGTCCACGATCTAGACGATTTAAAAAAAAATTCCTTCGAAAATCACGTTTTTTTTCAAACTGCATTTTTCGAACAAACAAAAATTTTCTTCGAGAATTTGAGTGATACCACCGGAAAGAGCACACTTCAAACTATAAGTATACATTTTTTAGATTTTTTTCTGTCGCAATGCAATAGCTGTGAGCGCGGGAAAAGAGGTGTACAAAATGTGTCCGACTGGACGTTAATGGGTTAAGTTTCTTTTCCGATACTATATTTCTAAAATCCCATACTGTTGATTTATTATAGGCACATGTTTCGGTTTGGTGCCATTTTATAGA
Organism: Synergus umbraculus; assembly: GCA_900474325.1. Classification (NCBI taxonomy): domain Eukaryota; kingdom Metazoa; phylum Arthropoda; class Insecta; order Hymenoptera; family Cynipidae; genus Synergus; species Synergus umbraculus. Next base: position 1,110 of record UCOK01012963.1, read on the forward strand.
GTAGATCAAGTAGAATACAGTGCACTTTTTATTTTTTTTTTAAACCGAGCGGTAAAAAAAATACGGAAAAAAAGCTAATTTGAGATAAATTTCAATAATTTATCATCAAAATTTTCAGAATTTTTTTAACTTCCACATGATCGGCACACCTATCTAAAATATATTTTTAGTATATTAATAAACGTAAGATTGCTTCAAAAAGTTTTCAGCCCCCAAAAAATTTCGGTAAGAAAAATTCAACCCGTGAAAAATTGTAGTCATAAATCATCACATTCTCTTCTAGTATTTTAGGTGGTTTCACGGGTTGTAACGGATGGATAATAGCTCGAACCTATTGAAATACTACAGTAATCCTTAAAATAGTATATTTTCTTGGGGAACATCGATTTCAAGTGTAGCATTTCTTATCGATTCTGGTCGAAACTGTGCATCATCACCAAAATGAAAAATTGTAGAGAAATGCCTATATATGTGTTAAAATTTATAAATATGTTTGATAGTACAAAGAATCTGTAAATGTAAAATTTCCTAATTTTATCTGTAGAATTTACAGATCATTTTATCTTCAGGATGAACAGATTTTATTTGTAAACTTTACAGATTTTTCTGTAAATACAACAGATTTTATCTGTAAATCCAATAAAAATTTTCAGTTGAATGTACAGAAATAATCTGCTGTCCCTATTCCAGCAGAGAGAGAGAGAGAGGGGGGGGGAGGAAGAGAGAGAGAGGACTTCACGTTTAAAGATTAAATCACTCGAAGGATAAAAACTAGATTCAAAAGAAGTCCATTTTGATAAAGAAACTCAATAAGGAGATACAAATCTCACTGATTTTATTTTACATATTTAAAAGAAGTTTTTCTTTTTAGGAGAAGAAATTGAATTGAAAAATTATTCAATTTACTGAGTTCGTTTCAATATTGTGAATGAAAGGAATGGCATTAAATCTTTATACATGGTTCAATTCAAGCTTTACATTACTACCAACAACGCTCCCCGAGTAGAAATTTTGCTGTGATTCCGATCGGACCCGCGTCGGGGGATCCCAAATCGGGGATGAAACACACGGCCGATCGGGCCAGGCATTTCATCACTGCAGGGTGTCTACTACCGGGAAAAACCGGGAAAACCGGGAATACGCCTGGAATTTTTTTTTAATCCTGGAATTTTTTTCAAGAACCTACTTTTATAAACTACTTTTTTTTCTGTCATAGCAAATAATGTCTACCAATGAAATAAGTTAATACACTTCAGTTATTGTTTCATATTTTATAATTTGATTGAGTAACTTAGTTGCTCAAAATTAAGTCTGATTAGTAGTTGAGTAAATACTTGCAGTATTTACACATATAACTTTTATAATTTATTTAATAAATTTTAGAAACTATCCAAAGTTTTCGAAGGATTATAAATAATTTTCAGGCATTCTCTGAGATTCTCTAAGTTTTTAATGATTTCAAGACATTTTCAATAATTATGATATACGCCCAGGCGCAAAGACCCAAACGACATTGCTATCTCGGAAATAAATTTAAATAAATATAAGTTAGAAAATAAGAAATAAAATAAAATAGAATAATTTAGGGAAAAGTAGAAAGAATCTTCGCCTCCAAATACGCAGACTTAGGTCTGACTACAGCGCAGCGAAGACAATTTCTATTCACACGGTGCATACCGCGTGACGGGAACTCGGACAAGCGCGGATACCGGGAAAACGTTCTATGCGCATCTCCCACCAAAAGGGTTCTTCCCTCACCACGCGAACTCTTTAGGCCCTTAGAGTATAAAAGGGTTTGCACGACGAGAAATCGTCAAATCGTTTGGGGGCGGCATACCGCCTTGCAAACAAGCTGGCCTAGTGGCATACCATTAGGACCCAGCACCCCGCCTCACTGGCATACCAGTAGGCGCAACACCCGGACGGCATACCGTTCACGCTTCCTAGTTTGTTAAACGACTCAAACCTCTGGCGTCTCCGTTTGTTTAAACCTGCTTTCTAATCAACGACTCTTAATTACTATAAAAAAAATGGTGAGTCTTTACTTAAAAAGATACTTCCTACCCAGCTTTCACATTTTCCCTCTCACTCTCTCAGACTTCGTTCTGCTTCCCTACTTCCTAACGATCAACTCCTGCACAAGGATTGATATCAATTATAAATTATTTTAAACGATTTCACAAAATTTTTATGATTTATAAAAGATTTTATAGAATTTTAGGGCAAAAGTTTTCTAAAATTGTGAAAGATTCTTACGTATTTTAAGGGATTTTAAAGTTTTTCGTGAAATTTTAAAAATGTTTATAAAAATTGCATGTATTTTTGACATTTTAAAAATTATTTTAAGGAATTTTAATAATCCTCATAGAATTTAAAAAATTTTAATTTCTTTTTACATTCTCATCAGAGAATGTATTATTGATTTTTAAAAGATTTTGTCAGATCTTTTATTTCAAGAGTTTTTCTTTATATAGTTTAATGCACATTAAGGAATTTTGCAGAATAACACTAGATTTTTATGATTTTTAAAAGATTTTGTATAATAATTGTAAAGGATTTTATGAAATTTTAAGAAATTTAAAGATGTTTTCAGGAATTTCAAGAAATTTCAATGAACTTTAAGAGATTTCAAAAGTTGTTGTAAATTTGAGAGATTTTTACGAATATTAAATGTTGTGAAGTGATTTTAAATTTCAAAAGATTTAAAGTGAAAGTGTCTGAGAGTTAGGGAAAAGTCAGGGAAATTTCAGGGAATTTAAAAAATTGAATCTTGTGGCCACCCTGCCTTAGTTTATTCTTAAAAAGAGTAAAAGTATTATATAGATAAATAATATATAATAACCCAGTGGGAAAAAAGACATTGTCATCCTAAAGACGTTCTAAAGACATCCTTAGGACGTCTCTGATAGTCCAATGGTGTCCTAAAGACGTCTTACGTCCAAAAGACGTCTTTTTGACTGACATCTCATGGACGTCCTAAGGATGTCTTTAGGATGTTCTCAGGATTTCAGGATTTTTTTTTAACCCTCTGGGAAACTCTATAATATGTTGGATTTGTTGATTTAATATCTTAACTTCATAATAGTAAATGTTTGATGTAGCATTAAAGTGTGTTTTTACTTTCCTGGAAAATCAGGGATTTAGCCTTGAAAAACCGGGAAAACGCCTGGAAACCGGTCTGGGCCAGATTTGGAAATTTCTACACGGGTCCGCGTACTTTTCGTGTGATTAGTTTTTTTTTATATCTTTTGCTAACATTGTTCAATGAATTTTTAAAAATTTTAAATAAAAGAATATACAAAATAATTTCCGTATAAAACCGCACCGCGTGCTGACACTTGAAAAAAGTCCCAATTAAGTTGAATCGTAGCCATCACTTGATTCAGTACTATGGAGCAGTACTGAACCAGTAAATCTGTATTTTACCAGATTTATGACAGTACTGGTCCAATGCTTGCTGGCTGCCAGTGCTGGTTTTTCAGTACTGGTCCAGTACTGCGTCTGTATTGACTAGCCAACTGTTGGATTGCCACTACAGGGACAGTACTGCGCTCGTTTTTAATATGTACTGTTTCGAACCTGAATATATTCGATTATATTCGTTTTCAGATGCTCCATATAGGCTATATTTTGCAGCGGGAGTTGAGATTGCTAAACTAAAACAAAGACATAAATAACAAGAGAGAATTTGAATGCAAGTCTGCAAAGCGAGTTTGCGACTGTCGATTCGGCACACGCGCCATTTAAATGTCGACTAAAATTTAATTTCCTCTCCAGCAAGTATCGGAAAGAGATTTGCCTTTGTGCAATGTCACGGTGATATATATATGCATTTACTCGCACACACTTGTCTTTCTGCCTATTGAAAAGTACGTGTAAAGGAAGAAAATCAGCGAAGAGCGATGAGCTAAAGGTAAACAAATTTTTCGAAAGATTTACCTATATTTATATTATAAAAAATGTCTAATGAGTTTAAAAACTCTAAAATGATCTGCTCTTTTAAAAGAGTGATTTTTAGTGACATTTTATTTAAAAAGTGACTGTGTGGCCGCCCTGCTGATCAGGAAAATTAGAAAGGACCCTACAAGACGTGACACATTCTCATTGTAAAATACCTCACGTAGAGAAAACTGGACTATACTTCATTAAGGGATCACCACTTTATATGTAGAGGCTAAAAAAAGGTCTATTTTTTATATTTTTTATTGAGCAGATGGGAAAAAGGATCGGATTTATTTTTCCAGGGTTTATAGAACACATATTGAAGTATACAAAAAAAATTGTTTAGTTCCATTTTTTTACAAAATGTCGGCGACAGAGCTATAGTCTTCAAAAACGCCTTTTTTTAGATGCCTCCACAAGCGGAAAGATTCCTCGTGAACTATGAGGCCTAGAAAAAAAACTCAAAACAAGTTTTGTACTTTTGTGGAAAAAGTATAGTCCACATTTCAAGTCAATATGAGTCAAGCGGTTTTTGAGTAATGTTTTCGCTCAGTTTGAGGAAAGTGATTTCGAGAAAAATGCGTTTAAGGGCGTTGGATAATCGGAACTTGTAACTTTTTTCGAGTGCCCCCCATTTTCATTACGGCCCTGTCCTCTGAAACGCATGAGAAAAGATATGGGGAGTTGAAACACACAACTTGAATGTTTTTTTATAGACACAACACAGACTGTAAATCAAAAAAACGCGATATAAAAAATTTTTGACGAAAAATAAACTTTATTGTTACGACGCGAATTTCATGATCCGATGCGGAAAAAGAGAGGAATATACTTATAAAATTTTCGCCAACTAGACAATGTAAGATGACAGGTGATGAGGTAGGGGGGTAGAGAAGTCGATTTAGCAGCATGAAGAAATGCCGGGAAAAAGAGATGGTAAGTTTGAAACACACAACTTGAATGTTTTTTTATAGACACAATACAGACTGTAAATAAAAAAAACGCGTTCTACACAATTTTTGAAGGAAATAAACTTTATTATTACGACGCGAATTTCACGACCCGATGCGAAAGAAGAAAGGAATATACTTATCAAATTTTCGTCAACTAGACGATGAAATTACCGACCGAAATTTTCTAGTACAAACAATTACCGCTATCGCCTCGTGAGCGCGCTACTAAATCGACTTCCCGTGCCGTCTTACCTCATCACCTGTCGCCTTTCATCGTTTAGTTGATGAAAATTTTATAAGTATATTCCCCTCTTTTTCCGCATCGGGTCGTAAAATTTGCGTCATAATAATAAAGTTTATTTCCGTCAAAAATTTTTTACATCGCGTTTTTTTGATTTACAGTCTGTGTTGTGTCTATGAAAAAACATTCAAGTTGTGTCTTTCAAACTCCCCATATCTTTTCTCATGCGTTTCAGAGGACAGGACCGTAATGAAAATGGGGGGCACCCGAAAAAAGTTACAAGTTCCGATTATCCAACGCCCTTAAAGTTTTACAAACACATCAGGGTTGATACTCCCCACTCTCTCTCGGTTTCGTCCTTATCAGAAACTTAAATGTAGAGTGAAACACTCACTCATCGAAAAACAGCTTCACACATCCTATAAGTTTTTTAATCTTAAGGGGTAACACCACTTGGTTCTATAGTGAAAACAAAATTCTAATATGTTTAATTTTCAATTTTCCCGAAGCGCCTCAGAGTGTACGCTCTATTGTGCTTGTAAAACTTTAAGGGATAACATCATTCTAGGATTTTCAAACAATCGATTTATTTAGTTTAAACAATACTTTAGAATCTTCAAAACTCAATTATAAATAAGCTAGATATGAGGCAATTTCTGCAGTGCACTTTTCAAAATCCCCAATATCTATAAACTCACTCACAATATTCGCGCCTGTACTTTCTTTGAACACACTTTCAGATAATTATCGTACCGTTAAATGAACCGAAAGTGAAAATCGAGTCGCTTTATCCATTGATCAATCAACTTTGCAACTAATTTCACCGAAAAGTAAATGAAATTTATGTTTGATGAAAAGTATCCAATTGGTTCATTGTACCATCAAGCTGACAGATTAATTTACCGGTGTAGAAATATCTGTGGTCTGTTGAATTATTAGGATACACGTTATGCATATAATAGTGCACACGAAGCACATTGCATGGTTTGCAAATTTATTAATACCCAGTTGAATTGAGGAAAAGATCATTCATCTTGAGGTGTAAGTCTCCCTTGATCGATGACGTGCAGGCATTTGCTCTTTCTTTGCAAAATGTTGGTAGGGAGAATTGAAGAGATGGACTGGTAACACAATTATCGTTGCCTCCCTTCAGATACAAGTATAGAAGCAAATTCTGTCAAATATGTATCATCGTGGGAAATTTCTCACTCCGTTGCTGCCAATCCGCATTACCTATTATTAGGAGATTGATCTTCTTGAACTTCAGCCAGATTCAACCCTTGAATAATGCAACTCTGCATCTGATACACGAGGAAAACCTTAAAGCTTGATTGTACCTTTTCTGTATTATTCGCTAATTTTTGATTTGGTATAGATAACATAAATTAATAATTGCGGAAGAGAAGGAGAGAGAAGGAGAGAGAGAGACAGGAGGGGGATAAATAGAAGAAATCATCTATCACTTAATTTCGTTGGCAGTTTTTTTGGATAAGAAAATTTGTTATGTCCCTCCTTCCATTTCTCAAATAAAAAAAGTTTTTGGCACCATTTCATAGTACCCTCGACCCAATCAAAGACACATACTTCCAATTCTACGCAACCCTTGGATCTACAAAAACTTTTTTTATCTACAATAAGTCCTGAAATGCTGTAACATTTTAGACATTTACCTTGAGGTCCTTTTTTACCTATATAGTTACCATACTTTATTTTTGCATTTTGAGCTTCCCGGAAAAGAAAACTTAAAATTAAATTGAATCAAAATAAGCGCATACATGATTGAGTAATATATAATAACAAGGATTATAAATTTAAAGTTTTTTTCACCACTTTAATTGCAATATAAAATATACTACCTCATTTTGGAAACTATTACATATCTATTATTAGTATTTCACACTACCCTAGACTTATAAGACAAGGTGGTAACATATCAGGGTAATCACGAAAAAAAAATTGTCATGGAAATCAGGAAAATGTGAGTAGCCGTCAGGGAAAATAGAAATTAATCTTTTAATAATAATACATTAGGTTTATTTACAAGATTCTAGAAGACGTGACGTGACTAAAAACTAGTATATGTCAAATTATATGCTCCTAAATCTCGATCATTTTAAAGACATGAGGGAATAATAATAATTAAATTATAAATGAAAATCACAAATACATTTATTAAGACATAAAGGAGACTTCATTTCCATACCATGCCAATTAAAAAGATAAAAGTTCAAAACAAAATATGATTTATAATATATGAAAATTGATTGCCTCCACAATGCGTGTCCAATTAAATGCATTTTGAAAAGATAATTGGATTGCTCTTTATAAAAGGTTTTTATTGATTAGTGATAAAACGCAAATAATGGAAATAGAATGATGAATATAAAATGTTGATAAGAGCATGCGTGCATGGAATATAAATTGATTCCTGGGTACTTCTGCAGTCTGTTGGAAATTGTCCCTACGCTCGCTGTTAGTGAGCGGCAACGATTAGCGAGAGCGAGGATTCGGTACTGGGCGGCACTCGAACGTTGAAACTGCTTTTGGACTTTCCAAGGGTGTACGGTTCGTCGCAGACCACCCCGAAGCTACCTCTCTCGTTGAATACGCTCAAATGGTGTATAATCCCTGCACCCACATAAACAAAAAACATATCATATATCTGCAAGTATACAAATGCTATGCAAACATATATTGACAGCATATGTAGTCATGTGGATTGTTTTCAATCAAATATTCATCAATTTCGCACTGTTTCTGATCCATCGAGAATCAAGCACGAAAGCAATCAAATATGCCACAAAATTTCGTTTTATTCCAACAGCATCCATACAATGTGCATGTATATTCAATTATTTGCTACAATGATGATTATTATTTCAAGGGAATTTCAATGCCTCTCCCATCACGTGGATTTCATACTCATTTTTGTATTATTTACTCATGCTAGCATGTATGTCAAAAAATCTAAAAAGAAAAATTATTTAAATAACTAAAAAAATCGCGCTCCATATTGCGTCCTTCGCGATGCTTGCGCCCTGCTGCGGGACGCTTGCGCCCGTTTGCTCCTATTTGTTTTTATTTAAATTACTACAACTTGAAATGCAAACAAAAACTAATTTACTTAAGGTTCTACCGACCTTAAGGAACACATTCTCAAATCTCTTCAGGACGCTAGATATTTAAGGGGTTAGTACAAAAATTTTCAACTTTTTTTTAAGAATTTATTTTTCAAAATTAAAATAGGTATTACTAATAAAATTACTATTACTAACTTTTCACATATGAATATAGGTATACCAAAAAGACTATTAAAATTTTTTTTTATGTGACTGCCGGAAGTTATCCATTTTAAAAACTGGCCGCCAATGATATCTCAAGTTTGAAGGATCGGAAATACAAAAATCAACGAGTTTTATAAAGATTAGACTTGTCGCTATCGCATGAACCAGAACAGTTAAAATCCGAAAAAAATAAATACAAAATGGCCAATTTGAAAATTTTTCACCTTTTTTTAACCGTAAATTGTTTTAAAAAAGGATTAAATATTAATCAATAATTATGATTCTCATTCATGCAATGAAGAGATATGTGTGAAAAATGGGTTAATAAAATATTTATCAATAATTATGAGTCTGGTTTATGCGATGAATGTGTAGAATAACATATCCAAATTTCAGCCCGATCGATACCACAGATTTTTCTGAATCATGGCGACCAGGTTCAGAAACGGGCAGGGACGGCGCAGACAGTACGGATGCCATGGATAAATCCATACATGGAAATTTTCATGTATGGAAATTCCATACATAAAAAACTGTCTGGAATTTATATCTAGAAATGATGGACAAAGGAAAACAAAAAGAAAAGAAAAAATTTCGGTTGACCCCCCCCCCCACACCGATGTTATATCGTAAATCCATACATGGAAAAAAGGGGCTGCGCCGCCCCTGGAAACGGGGTCCATATCATGTCACATTGAGCACAGAGTTGTCAGATTGGGCTACTAATCGCCCAAATTCGCATTGAGTAGCCCAAAAGTAGCCCAAAATCTGGCAACACTAATTGAGCATGTCTCTTTGCGGCATGTCACATCTGAGGCATGTCACAACTACGGCATGTCACCTCTGCGGCATCTCTCATCCGAGAAAAATATGGAAGTTCACATCAAAGTGGCAAAACTGCAGCTGGTCCCACACAACTAATTGTCACATTTGCGGCATCTCTCACCAACGAAAAGTCTTCTCAGTGGCATCTCTCACCTCAGTACAATTTGTTATAAAAATATGGCAAGCCTCCCCAGAGCTAATTATTATTATTTGATTTGCAGCATTCCCCTTCCCTATGATTTCAAGGTAATTAATTATATAAATACTAAAAATATCAGATTTTAAATCTTGGGCAATGTTAAAACCCAGCAAGTCCTTAATAGATACTAATTATCCCAAATTCATTTGTCAATATTGTAAAATTCAAAGAATAAAAATTATTATTGTTTTCAGGTTCTTATTTATTTGTAGTGATAGGATCTTGCTGTGAAGTAGTATTTTAAAAACTAATATTTTTAGTATTTAAATAATTATTTACCTTGAAATTATAGGGAAGGGAAATGCTGCAAATGAAATAATAATTAGTTCTGGGGAGGCTTGCCGTATTTTTACCTATTTTTATAAAAAATCAATTGTACTGGGGTGAAAGATGCCACTGAGGAGACTTGTCATTAGTGAGAGATGCCGCAAATGTGACAATTCATCCTGAGAGACGTGCCGCAGATGTGGCAATTAGTTCTGACATTTGGCAAAAACTGGTGGGGTCAAATTTTACACAAATCTGATACATTGTCTCTGATGAGAATGTAAAAAGCTAAAAAAAAACACTGAATACTATCGTCCATACATGTGATCCCAGTGTGTATTTTCAGGGTTAAGAGTTTTTATAGTTGGTCGCTGAATTTTAAATGATTTTAAGATATTTTTATACTTATTTTAAAAGATACTGTAAAATCCTATGGAGATTTCCAATGATTTAATGGAGTTTCATAAGATTTAATTATTATTATTATTATTATTTAATTATCATTATGTTTGAAGAAATTTTCGAAAATTTTCTATAGCGCCATTATAGAAAATTTCTTGGGATTTTTAATAATTTTCTGTCAGGGAAATTTGTCTGAAAGTCAGAGAAAAGTTAGGGAAATTGAAAAATTGCATCATATGTTACCACTATGGATTTCTAGAAACTTTTTTCGAGAGGGCTAAAGTCCTATAATTTTCTCAGACTCTTCGTCGGCAATCAATGCTAGCTTTTTATGTGATATGTAATTTTATTTTGGAATTGAAAATTGTAATTGGACTCGTGATGTTACGAATCCAATTTCCCATTTTACGATTATTAGTCTTGTGAAATGATTTCCAAATCAAATACTGGTCGTGCAATGATAGCAAAATTTGCAGGTGTCCTTGAATGGATAATTTAAATAAACTTCAAAATTTTATAAAACTTCCAACTTAGATTTATGTAAGCTATTAATAAACGTTTTAAAAAATAGACTGAATTAACTACGTTTAACTAGTTAGGTTATTCTTTTGGGAAATTCTGTAATAATAGTGCAAGCACGAAGTAGTATAAGGAGACCAGACTTTAATGTAAGAACTGCTAGCAGTTTTCCGAACACACTTCCTATAGCATTTTGTCAGAGATCGGCCCAGTAACGGATTGTAGCGCCTCGTGGGAAAACTAAAAACCACGTGTTTACAAATACAACCATATGGATCACACGTTACAAAAATTTGTCACAAGAGGCGCTACAATCCGTTACTGTGTGGGGATAACCTGTATTTATTCCCAACCTTGCTGCGACTAAAGTATCCACCGAGTTTCCACTCTATGTAAAACGGAATCATCCACCGAGTTTCCCCTCTAGAGATTTGTAGAGTTATGTTCGTCCATAGGATACTCATAGAGTAACAATCTTCGATTTTGTGCACATGTCGCACATAGCACATGAAGTGTTAATTTGATTAATAAAGTTTCTTTTTATGTTTCTTTTTATTTGGATTTTCAAAAAAATCGGTCAAATTTTCAATTTTTTAAAAAATGGTTATAAACATTCGATAGACCAGGAAAAAAGCTCTCAAAAAGATGTGGGACAAAATTTGGTATATTCCAAAGGAAAGGAGCTTAATACCTTCGAAATAGCACGAAACCGCACAAAATCGACAAAATTCGAAAAATTCCCCCTCCATTATCTCGGTAAATTTTTATCCAATCGAAAAAATCTTTTTCCTCTAAAGTTGTACCTAGTAGGACTATACTTTACCCAAGCTTGAGTTCGATCAGACAAAGTCAAATTCTGAGGGTGGTACACTTGCTTTAAAAAAATATATATACATATATATACAAGGTGTATCACGACCTCTATCATTAATTGAAACTACAAATACTAGAGTCAAAACTAAGTCGAAAACTCCCATAAGAAAATGTTGTAAAATGCGTAGTTTTTAAACTGTAGAGCGTTGAAGGTGACCAATCAGAAGCGCGTTTGAGCCCGCTAAAAATCGATGACTTCTCACCAATGTATCATCGATTCTTGGCGGGCTCAAACGCGCTTCTGATTGGTCACCTTCAACGCTCTACAGTTTAAAAACTACGCATTTTACAACATTTTCGTATGGGAGTTTTCGACTTAGTTTTTGCTCTAGTTTTTGTAGTTTCAATTAATGATAGAGGTCGTGATACACCCTGTATATATG
>UCOK01012972.1:0-12396 GCA_900474325.1 Synergus umbraculus
ATATTAATAATATATAATATTATTATTATTAATATTATACATAAAATTTTAGCAGACATCTAGTTAAGTTACCAAAGATAGGAACGTAAGCCTAACTAAATGTTCGGTCACTTTTACTAGACAGCTAGTTAGCCCTACTACCCAAGAAAACCTTGACTAACGTTGGCGGTACTAGTTGTCTAGTAACTCGCACCCGACGCGTTGTGCGCCTAACCAGACAAAATCTAACTGAACTGTGTAGTGCGCGCAACTAGACAGCTTGTTGGTTCATATTTAACTACACTGTCTAGTAGGGCCTACTAGAATCCTCGTTGGCCTAACTAAACCTTTTTCTCCGTGTGTATGTATGTATATGTGTGTGTATGGATATCTCCATTTTTGTCGTCCTATTAACTTAAAGACAGTTGTAGATAAATTGATGAAATTTGTAGGGTATATTGGAACCACTAATATCTCAAAACGTGCTGAAGAATTTTTCAAAATGTTGAATTTTTAAATCTTTATGTAGATTTTGAATTTTTGAAAAATTGATTTTTCGACTATAACTTATCAATTGTATGATTAATGAATTTTAAAGAATTTTAAGAAAATTATGATTATTTTTAATTTTGAAAATCGTTAATGCTTCCTCTATGAGGAAGCAAATTTATTTGCAACGTTATCATAATGAGGAAGCAAAGTGCTCAAAAATGAGCACAAAAAAATATAAATATAGTTAAATGGAACACCCGAGATCGAATTCACAGCTAGTTGATTATGAAGCCCTGATCAATCGAATCAATGAGCACATGTGAGTTAATTTGCTGGATCTCCCCTTCGTATATTGCGATATAATTGTAGCTGGAACTGTAACTCCAGGCTCAAAATCCCAAAAAATTTTATATATTGAACTTTTTTCATGTGAAGCTTATATGAAAACCTTCTTGCGAAATCATTAAGATAATTATAAAAATATAAACATAAGTAAAATATAACACTGGAGATTGAATTGACAGCTAGTTTATTTATCAACACCTTTTTGGCCCAAACATATGTATGGAATATATGTAATACTCAATTTTTTTTTATTGTTAAAAGATAAATAATATTAAAAAACAAATTTTGAATAATTACATTTGATTTCACATTTGAGGCAATTATAGTGGTGGCGACTTGACTGGGATACCGATAAATGATGGGGAAAGAAATACATTGCTTTACTTATGAATAATGTAATAAATAATTTATTTTATTTCATGGAAAGAAACATATCTCATTAAAATTGTTTATCAAGAACATCCAACAAGTCTACATATAACTACTCTCCTGTTCTTCCTCCCACAACCTTTTTTGTCGATCACATACTTTTTTGGTTAAAAAGAAATTTAGGCTGAGAATTTTTAAAACTAAATTATAAATCTAATGACTTTACTTATAAATAATACAATAAATTTTTTACTTTATTACATTAAAAGAAACATCTCAATAGAATTTTTCATGAAGAACATCTAACAAGTCTACATATAACTACTCTGCTGTTCTACCTCTCGCAACTTTTTTTGTCGATCACATAGTTTTTTGCTTAAAAAGAAATTTAGGCTGAGAATGTTTAAGACTAAATTATAGATATAATGACTTTACTTATAATTAATACAACAGATTATTTATTTTATTACATAAAAAGGAACATCTCAATAGAATTGTTCATCAAGAACATCCAACAAGTCTGAATAACTACTCTCTCTCCTGTTCTTCCTCCCACAAACTTTTTTGTCGATCACATCGTTTGTTAAAAAAAAAATATGCTGATAATGTTTAAAACTAGATTATAAATCTAATGACTTTACTTATAAATAATACAATACATTATTTATTTTATTACATAAAAATAAACATCTCAATAGAATTGTTCATCAAGAACAATCAACAAGTTTGAATAACTACTCTCTATCCTGTTCTTCCTCCCGCAAACTTTTTTGTCGATCACATGTCGTTTGTTAAAAAAAAATATGCTGATAATGTTGAAAAGTTAATTAGAAATTTTTTAATACAAATTTGATGAAATCCTTTGAGAAAATGTTTTGAAATCTCTCTACTTTAAAGTGCTTTTAACACAATTTATTATTATGTATTTTAAAAAAATGTAATGTTTTAAAGTAAAACATTAAAATTCAGATTTATATTAAAATTTTTTTTTAAATTACTTGCAAAGGATGTTTAAATATTTTAAAGGATTTTTACAATGTTTTTAACGATTTAAATGTAATTATAGAAATTGTTATGGCTTTAAGGGCATGTGATACTTTACCATAAGATTAAATTAGTATACCAATTATACATTCATAATAATAAATATTTGTAGCTAATAAGAGTCAATAAACCTTCGTCTATATGAGGCGACGGTTTATTGACACTTTTTTACTAAAAATATTTATAATTATGAATGTATAATTGTTATAACTAATTTACTCTTATGGTAAAGTATCACATGCCCTTAAAATAAATCGTAGAGATTTTAAAGCTTTTGGAAAATTTTTAAGCAATTTTAAAGGTTTTAAGAATATTTCGAGGAATTTGAAGCGAAATTTAAATGTTTTTCATAAGAAGTATAAAAATTAGAAAATATTTTACGGGATTTTTGAGATTTATAGAGTTTTCATAATATTTCAAAACATTAATTCATGGAATCTCCATCGATTTGTCACATTTTCTAAGAATTCTATAAATACGAAAGATTTTATTTCAAACACAGTAATAAGTATCACGAACAAAAGAAAAAAAAGAAAGTTAATAGAACTCTTCTATTATATCTAACAGGTCCATATAACTGGTATCCTGTTCTTCAGTCTTCAATGAAATGAAAAGTCTTTGTATAAGATTAAAAAAGCCATCCTGCTTTTTAAAAGGCAAGGATATTTCATGGTCTTTTCTAGAACACTGCTGCTTTTCTAGACACCTCTCTAAAAGTTTTTCTTTTAATGTGAATAAATGTGATGCCTTCTCACTAGCTTTAGAAATGCTATTTGAGGATGCAATGAGCATTTCTTCAACGTCGCGTGTTTTTCTCTTTTTATTAATTTCTTTACATTTCATAACCCTTTTTCTGTGGGCTGGTATGAGCGTTTGTGCAATGTTTTGCACCTCTGGGCGTCTTGTACTCTCTCGCGTACATGAAAAAGGAGAATTTCGTGAATTTCGTCCGTCACTTTTGCCCGTTATGCCTTCATCCACTGTGGACCTTCGCACTTGTACAGAAGTGGACGTGGAAGGACTGACATCTTCAATCGAAACATCTTTAAGATGTTCAATTTCAGTAGACTCAATCGCCTGGAGAGCTGCGACATCAGAAATATTATGATCAATCCCACTTGGCTCCATCTCCTGGGAAGTTGTGTCATCCGAACAAACTTTATTTTCCTGAATCGTCTGTACAGCTGTGACATCAGAAATAATATGATTCATTCCTCTTGGCTCACTCTCCTGGAAAGTTGTGTCATCCGAATGATTTTGCTCAATCCCCTGGAGAGCTGTGACATAAGAATAAGTATTCTGATGTATTTCACTTGACTCAATCGCCTGGAGAATTGCGACATCCGAATCAACTTCATTCAGCTCAATCGATTGGAGAGCTGTGACATCAGAATACATATTCTGATGTATTCCAGTTGACTCAATCGCCTGGAGAGTTGCGACTAAATCAGTTGATTCTATCTGATAATAGATAACTTCATTATTTGTCTCAATGTTACTTGGCGACAAAATACCTGAGTCAGCGGTACTATCTTCAGAATACTGTATGATATGTCGATAAGGCTTGACGATTTCTAGATGTCTTTCGACTGTTGGAATGTCTGAAAAATAAAGGAAATTACATGTTACTTAAAAATGCACGCTTTTAGCCATTTCACAAAACATTTTACCGCGTAAACTTGAAACAAATTATGAAAGTTATACTTTTCTAATTTACTTTTAACTTTTTAATTATTCAACTATCCCTACCTTACCGACATTTTGTTCTCTGTAACGCTACGTCTACATTTATTGAGATACCACGTTGAAAATTTATATATTTGAAGCTAAAGCCTTAAGGTACGTTTGTCTGGTCCTAAATATTGACATTTTTAGAAAAAAAATTTTTTCAAAAAATTTTTTTTTATTTTGACAAAAATTTAAGACCAGACAGACATACGTTAGCATATTTTCTTCAATTTTATAAATTTTCAATTTGATATCTTTATAAATGTAGACGTAGCGTTACAGAGAAAAAAATTTCGGTAAGGTAGGGATCGGGTAACTCATCAGAGAAGGTATTAGATTTTTTATATAATTTGAGCCCCCCAGAATGTGCTCCTTAAGGTCGATATAACCTTAAGTAAATTAACTGTCCTTTGTATTAAAAGCTGTAAGTTAATTTAATTTAAATTTAATTCAATTAAATTCAAAAAATATATAAAAATATAAATTATAAACATAAAAAAATTAATTTAAATATAAAAATATAAATTAACTAATGAATTAAAAATGTAAATTAATTAATTAAATATAATATAAATCTGGGAGAGGAGGTACAAAAAAATATAAATAAAAATAAAAAAAGAAGAACCTGTACTTATTGATGGTGGCAATTGGCTTGATGTACTTGGACTAATACTGGAGGAATGTAACGATACATGAGGCGTTAATTGGGTTCCTTAATTTTTCTACTCCTGCAATGAAAGAAGCAGTAAATGAAAGTAAAATGTTATATAGTATAATGTAATGCATGATGATTTTTTTTTTCGAAAATTCTTTTTTTTTTATTAAAGAATATTACTATTTATTTAGAAAAATATTTATTAACATTGGTTAATAAAATTAAAATTGTTTATACAAATTTTTTAAACGAATTTCTTATCAGGATTTGAGTTATTTTAAATTTATTTTACATTAAAATAAATCTGTGTAAAATCTTTCGATCTCTTTTGAACTGTTTTAAAAATCTATAAAAAATCACTAAAATCAAATACAATCTTATATAATTCTTTAAAAAATGTTAACAATTCCATTTGTTAAATATTATCTTAAGAAATGGAATAATAGAAATAATCATGTAAATAATTTTTATTTAAAAAAAAAACGGGAATGAAGCACTCAGAAGGTCGATTGAAGAAAGTCTGAGAAGAACGACAGTAACTTACCCTTTATGTGAAATGTGAGACTCCACAAATAGTAAGTCATGGTAATGAATCCATTTGTCATTTTTCTTCTTATGGTGTCTGACGAATGCGTCTTTCAAACGTTTAAATCGATCTTTTGGATCTGAAAATGTTATTGTTCTTATTAAGAAATAGAAATTAATTATTTATGAGTATTTTACAACTTTTAAGGGCATGCGACATTTTGGAAAAGGGAAGAGAACATTAAAACGGACTGGCGTTATTTTTCACTTTGACGTTAGGTTCTCTATGTCCACACTGACAGATGACTGAATAAATAATGTCCACTAAACATTCGATATATATTTTGAAATATTTTTTTCCTTCCCTAATAATTTATTATTTTAATTATTTTCATCATTTTAAATTCGTTTCTATCTTTATATAACCTTTTTATTAGTAATCGTTTTGACAACGGAAATAATCTGAAAATAGTTTTCAAATTCTGTATATTCACGCAATTCATGCAGTTTTTAAACAAATCACGTTTTCGACAACAATGTGTCCGATATATTGGTAGCATCCATAGAGATATCAGAATTGAGGTGAAAAAGATAGGCTCTCCAATAAGTGGAAGCGTACCCGAAATAGAAAGAGAAAGGAGATGAAAGTGACCCTTCCTGTCTTTCTCTATCGCGCATGTCCATGCATCACTAGAGAGAGACAGGAAGGGTCACTTTCATCTCCTTTCTCTCTCTCACCTCTCTCAATTCGCGGTACGCTTTCAGTGCATGCCTTTTCACCTCTACTGAAAATTGATTATTTATTTATTTATTTATTCACAGTAACAACCTTTCTGAAGGTTGTTATTGTGAAGTTCGAGTGTATTCTTATATCTCTATGGTAGCATAACGAAAATGAATATTTTAATTATAGAATATTTTTATCTTGCAAAAATAAAACAAAATTTCATCTTGCTCAATTCGATTAAGAAGTATGACATGCCCTTAATTTTTTTTTTTAATAAAATGAAAGAAGTATATATATATTCAAAGTATTATTATAATATTCTGTAAATAAATATTATGATTATAACGTACATTTTCGAATATTTTATATGATTCTTACCTGATATTGGAATCCCAAGAATCGACAATGATTTACTGATCTGCATCCACATTAGCTACTTTTGTGCATAACTCAACCTTTCCGACACACTTTTGTCAAAAATCCATTCATTTTGTTTAACTATATTAATTAGTTCCTTATTATGTCGATTTACACTATCAACCGACATTTTCACAATAAACGCACGCCTGTTGCACCAGCGTCTATCCAGTGCTCTCAAACGGGGCTACCTGCGCGCGCAGCACGTGTTTGCTTACCGGTGGAGAAATTCTTCTATTGGTCCATTTAATTCGATTTTGAATCGCGCGCTAAATTACAGTCAATTGCAGAATTTCTTCAGCAGGAAGCCAACACGTGCTGCGCGCGCAGGTAACCCTGTTTGAGAGCACTGCGTCTATCAGCTACCGGCAGTCTCTTTCGTCGTGGACGTTTGCGCGGACGAACGAACGAACGAACGAACGAACGAACGAACGAACGAACGAACGAACGAACGAACGAACGAACAAACGAACGAAGGAACGACCGACGAACGAACGAAATTAATAAATAAAAAATCGTTAAAGTGCAGATAAAAAACCCGAAAAGATTAAATAAATATCGCAAGTCGAGCCAAGGACTAAGTCTATTTTTCCGCTTTTACCAGGTTTTCGTTTTTTCATTGAAAAATTGTACATTGTGGCATAAAGTACGTAATGGCAGATACAAATAACGAGTGTAACGCCGAGTTTGGTGGAGATCGTGTGGATACAAAACTGGTATTAATAAATATGATAGAACAATATCCACTGATCTTCGATAAAACACTGAAAGACTACAAAGACAACAAGAAGAAACAAGAAGCGTGGGAGGAAATTGCATCAAGAATCTCCATCATGATGGAGAAAAATGTTAACGGTATGTCAGAGTTTACATAATAAAATTCATAAAAAGTACAATTTATGGCTACAGTGCACTCTTATACATTTCTCTATCAAAAGTTTTTGTAGTATATTTTCAGATGTGTCAAAAATGAATCAATTGAAAAGAAGGTTTTGTACTAACTAGGTATTATGATCGCGCGCTCTGGGAGCGATTAATTTCTCATTTTTGTTTCACCTTTTGCTAGTAGAAACAAGAATTGAGAATTCTTTATTCTTTAAATATTAAATCTTGTAATTCTTTATCTGATTTCAGAAATCTTAATAAGTTTTATAAAATTAGTTACAAAGGCCTTTATTCTTCAAAATTTGGTAAAATTTCTCCCAATGTCTATCTTTAAATTTCGTAATATTCCTAAAAATTACTGAAAGTCTCATAACAGTTGATTCAATCTCCTACCATTCGTGCAAATCCACTGAAATTTTGTAAAATGCCTAGAGATCTCTTAAAAGTTTCCCAAAGTAATTAAAATTCCACGATAGTGGAATATAGTGAGATATATATATATATATTAAAAACTGATATAAAAAAAGGAATGAAATGTTTACTACAAGAAATCTTTTTATTTTCAGAAATAATGTTCACTAAACCTTATATACAAAAACAAAATACATTAAAAAAAAATACATTCTCTAATGAGAATGTAATATAAGTAATAATAATAATAATAATAATCTCGAATAATGCATCAATATATTTCTCTACAGTAAAACATGCTCAGTCGGCATGGACTGGATTGCGGAAGAGGTTTGTAGTAGAATGCAAAAAAAGGAAACAAAAGTTGCCGTCGGGTTCGGCTTACGAAGCAGATGAGCCATCCTGGTGCTACTATGGGGATATGTCTTTTACGAAATATTATTTTAAGGGCATGTGATACATACTGTATGAGCAATTTTTTTTCGATTTTATTGATTTTTAATATTCCCAATGATTCTCCCAGAAAAATGAATATTTTTTGCTGATAAATTTTAGAGAATGATATTGAACATTGAAAAGGAGGTTTATTAACTTCGTTTAATTCAAATCATGAAAAAAAGGTCTTTTCATGTTCTTTTCCTGATGCACGAAATTGCTCTTATGGTAAAGTATCACATGCCCTTAATCCACATTAATTTTTAGGACCAAGAGCAACATTGCAGATGATCAAAACTCTGAAACCGACAAAGACGATTTGGACAGCTAGGAAGAAGAAGAGGACGAGGCGGATAAGATGGAAGAGCGAATGGACGAGTCAGATGAAGAAGAAAATCCTGAAGAAACATAGCCTCATAACCAATTTCGTTATGGTACACACTACGATTTCTTTATTCATAAATTATTTTAATAATAATACTTTATTTAATGATAATTTTGCTTCCTGGTAAAGGAAGCTTTGTATAGTCTTAGTCGTGACTATTTCAAAAGTTTTTAAAAATGTCTAAAACATTTTTCAATTTGTAAATATCAAGGATGATATGCAATCTCGATTCATAAAATTAATTTTAATTTCTGTTCAGCTGATGCACCTCTTCTTACTGAAACCTCCTCTGACCATTTCCGGAGAAATGGTCTTCAAAAGGATTATTTACTCATTTTACGAGATGCGTGGATAAATGTGCCTCAAGAAAATCGGCGAGGTTGCTTCACGAAAATAAAGCAACATATTGAAAATATAAAAAAAAATCGACGAGAATAGTAAGTGCTACATGAATCATCATTTACAAATATTACATATAAATATTACCACAAAATACAGGTTCTTATTTTGTTTATTTTTCTTCTCTCATGCTTCTTCATTTTCCAGATACGAACCTGAACTGCACCCAGGAGTTACATACAAGATACGAGAACCAAGCGCTACTCTGAAGATATTTTCTACTTAGCCATTGTTTTAATTTTATTCTGAATTTTATTTTTTCTAACATTTAAAATATTTCCCAGCCTCTAGCATAAAATTGATCAGACTGGCAATCCAGTATATCTATCCACTAGTCCACGAATTCCGGACTGAGAGAACCGAACAGCAGTGGGATTCCGAGTACACGAATCCGAACGGACCTCTCTTTCTATCCTACGGTGTTAAAAAGAGAGATCCTTTCGGATTTTGAGCTCGGAATCGTTATTAACACGTGTGTGTGTGTGTGTTTGTGTTAATGAAATTAACGTGATGTAATGATATTAATTTTTTAGCATTTACTGTATCGCGCTGAATATTTTATTATTAAAATTTGTATTTTTATAAAAAAAAAGTCTTCTCATCATATATTTCATGTTAAATATATTTTTAAAGTATTATATAACTATTGTAATAATTTCATATTTATTAAGTAACTTATTAACTTGAATACAAATTAATTTATTTACAAAAATAAAATAACCAACCAGAATTGCTTTTATTTGTAAAATTGTATTCTCACATTGAAAATGGATGCGAAATGTAAATTGTATAAAGAAATTTTCAGACCACGTGACTAACAAAAAATTTTTACCATTATACGAGCACTTCAATCAAAATTGTTTACAGTAATGCGATCAATCTAGTAATTATCTTACAAGCTAGAGCAGTAGTGCTGAAAACATGATTAATATTTTCGTACAATTGTCTAGAATTAAAATACTTGACACGTCAATAAAGAATTACATGTTTCTAATTGGAATATTCCCTTCTTTATGACTTCTGGCGTAACAAAACAGCGACAGTTGGTAGCAATGCGTTTGTGACGTCAGAACGTCCGCGCATCGACGATACGAACGAAACACGAACGTACGAACTACGAAGCTTAGGCAAAGCTTAGGAAGCATTGTGGCAGCACCTTCAAGATTATAGCAAACCGAACGTTATAATATCCGATCGAGGCACTGCGTTTACGTCCTCCGAATTCCTCGACTTTATGTCAGAAAGTCACATAAAACATGTGCTAATAGCGACAGGCTCTCCGCAAGCCAACGGTCAGGTAGAGAGAGTAAATCGAGTCATAGCCCCGATGTTAGCGAAATTGACTGATGATAAGAAGGGAGAGTACTGGCCAAAGATCTTAAAACATATAGAATATTCTCTTAACAATACCGTGAGAAGGTTTATTCTTTTAAATAACCCTACACTCAGCGCGGCCCGGGTCGGTGGCTGCTGAGGCTCCAGAAAACATTAAATCTACAACTGAAAACAACTGGGCGCCAGCTAATCTGTGCCAAACCTGATTAGCAAGGTATAATGAAAGATGTTAACAAAACTAACGTGCGGAGAGCTTGGGATGGGTACTCGGGCTGACCCTTAAATAAGTTAACACAAGCGACTACCAATTAAATAAATTCCAACCATTTATTATAACCAAGCAAACAAAACGGTACTTACAGTGATTTCGACGATATTAGTCCTCAACTGGACTTCAATAATCCTTCAACAATAGTATCACGTAGTTAACAATATACAATAACTCGACGTTTCGCTTAATATATTTTCGATATCTATTATTCGTTTTTGATAATTGATATATGTTATTTAATATTTGCTTGGTACGGAAAGCTCGACTCTTGACGATAATAATTTTTTGAAGTGCAAGAACTTCCTTCCGTAAGAACGATCGTCACAAGAGTGAGCTCTCCAAGAAGTCACCTGATCATGTAGACGCTACGTGCATGCTCGCACACGAGCCTCAGTCGACCAAGATCCACGCTCATACAGTCAGCGAGAGATCTGCCATACCGCGCTCAATTTAAATTATACACTGAAATAATCCCGCCTTAACGTCCACGGTAACCGAGAATCTACTTTAACTTACGGGTAAAATAACCTCTCGTCACAACCGTTAACCGATCTACTAAATCAACTCAGAGTCGATTATTGTTTGGCGTAGATCAGAAGTGCGAATCAACCGACGATAAAAGGTAATTTGTAGAGAACCATGTTCAAGAAAAGACTGGGGATCTTGATAAGTTGAGGGAAACTGCCAAAGAAAATACCGAGCAAGCTCAGGATTATAATAAGCTCATTCCCAAGTTTAAAGGGCCGTATGCGATTGTTAAGAATTTGCGTCATAACAGATATGTAATAGCCGACATTCTAGGGTTTCAAAATACTCAAAAGCCCTACAAAGGAGTTTGGGAGGCAAAGAACATCCATCTTTGGGTAGAGCCCGATAATAATCAGGAAAAATCTAGTAATTAGTTTTAAGATTCGGCTTTAGATTATAATTTAGTATAAGATTTAATTGTAATGATCCGAGACGGATCAAAGTCAGGAAGGGCCGAATCGTAGTAGCAAAAATAAGGGTAAAACAGTATAGGGGGCACTACTAGAGGTTTACGGGCCCATAATGTACCTGAGGGGGGATCAGTCGTCGTATTGTATCGAATTAAGATGGTTGTGCCTTGAAAACTCATTCGGACTTCGTTTACAAACGTACCGATTTACCAACATAATTACACAAGTCCCTGCTTAAAATTTCCGATAAATTTCGGATCAGTTTCAGACAAATTTATCCGCATTTGTCTGGAATGTGTACAAATATTTCAGGTCCGATTATTTTTTGTAAAGTGAAATCCGAAATTCGTGCGTTTTCCTTCGAATTATACCCCTAGTAAAAAATGGAATCCGAAATTTAGTCCATTTATGTCCGAATCGTATCTGAAACGGAAACCGAGATCCAAAATTAATCCCCATCTGTCTGGAATTCGCCCGGAGTATAAAATCTGCAATTATGTTTCGTAAAGTGAAATCCGAATTTCGTCCGTTTTCCACAGGATTGTATTCGCAAGAAAAATCGGAACCTGAAATAAGTCCGCACCTATCTGGAATTCATCCGTTGAGTAAAATTAATTTTTTTCTGTAACGTGGAATCTGAAATTCTTCCCAGAAGAAATTGATTAAATCGGACTTATTGCGATTTTTAAATTTTATCATGCAGAATACCGACAAAAACGGATGGATTACAGATTCCACTTTATATACATAAATATACCTCGTTTTTATTTCGTATAAGTTTCGGACTGATTCGGATTCAAGTTTTACTACAAATGGAATAAAAACCAAAACGGACGAATTTCAGATTTAACTTTTGATGAGAATAATATCTAATTTTTCATTTCGCAAATATTCCGGACAATTACGAATTTATTTCGGATCAAATTTTATTTTCAGATGTAAATCGGATAAGATCGGACAAATTGCGAAAAGATTCCGTCTAAATTGCGGATCTCTCCAGATTAATTTATACGGTATTTGTCAAAAATTCTACTTTCTTCTCACAAGCGGTAACAC
>UCOK01012984.1:0-10831 GCA_900474325.1 Synergus umbraculus
GTGTGTGTGTGTGTGTGTGTGTGTGTGTGTGTGTGTGTGTGTCACTATCCAGCAATTTTTTGAAAACGCACAGAAATAAATTGATGAAATTTTGCATAGTTATTCCACTATATACCTAGTTGAATTCCTTACAAGGGTTTAACAAAATATTTAATTTTAAAAGTTTTATGTACTTTTATAATTTTCGTAAAATTCATTTTTCCACTATAACTTCTCAAATATTGAAAATTTAAAGCTGGTGTAAGGGAAATGAAGATGCCTTTCATCGAGACGAATAGATTGACCTAAAAGATTAATGCATTTTCTAAAAAAATAAGAAAGTTATGCTTTATTGTAATTTTCGAAAATGAATTTTTTGAATAAAACTTCTCAAGTAATCAAAATTTAATGCTGATGTAAAGAATACTTAATGCTTCCTCTATGAGGAAGCAAAGTGCTCATTGAATGAGTACAAAAGTTGATACAACTTGACAGCTAGTTTATGTATATTCATCATTTTTGTGTTTTCGATATAATCAAATATATTGATTGTCTGAACGAAAAATACAAACCTAGCAGTATAATTGTATAATTGTCATTTCCCTTTACCAATCCTTTTGCCATTCTCTTTTACCATTCCTTTTGCCATTTCCCTTTACCATTCCCTTTGCCATTCCGTAATTAATATATTAATTATTATTTAATTAATTAAATTGTAATAAAATCTAATTCCTTACTTTCGAAGACAAATTTTATATCCCTGGACTCGTAAAATTCCATAGATTCCGAAATTATAATTTTTGAATCGATCATATGTGTTTATCGAAAAAAAATTAGAGCAGGATTTATTTTTATTCGCAATCATCAGTAACAATAGGACCTCCTGCTGCGAAAGGGTCGGTCAGCGAGCGGCACACACTTTCACACTGGAAGGGGAAGGTATCCAGGTACTTGGCGCTGAAAAGGTATCTGCCCAAGTACCCGCTCTACATTCAGCATAATTCAGACATCTCATTCAGCTACACACAATTTCTTAGAATCTCACGTCGACACAACTCACATGTATACTCTTACCGCGAACTACACTCCATTCACACTTTGTATTGTACCTTTAGCTCATACAAACATAGATTCTAACACTCACCCCGGTCAAATCAGATTTGTAATTTATAGGTGAATAAATATTTTTATTATTTTGTTATTAAAGTAATTAATCTGTTTTACTTATTTTTAAAACCTGATCCTGGCTAGGCTGAAGCGCCTACTGAAATAGTTATACGAAAAACTCAAAAAAACAGATCGTTACAAAGTGAGACAAAGCTCTGTGACACGACTACTAGGATTCGGGAACTTTCGAGTCCTCCCGACACTATTATTTGTGCTTCTATTAAAAGATTTAAAATTGAAAATTTTGAAAAACTAGGGAATTTGATGATAGAATAAATATCAAAAATGTCGTGTGTACCATGGAAAGAGGAGTTGTGGAAATTTTGCTTTTCGAATAAAATTAATAATTCTGGACCAGCTGTTAAGGTTTTTTTATATCATCTATACGGTTCAGCGCACCTTGTAAATTGTCTAGGAAAACCAAAGATTCAGTTGTGAAGATAAACGGGATAATGGTATTCAAAAATAAAAAGGCTTTATTAAAATCTTCGTTGTGACATCCTTCGAGGTTGCAACACCATCTTTGTCACCATCTCCAGCGACCTTCCCTGGAACAAAAAAGTAACAGATAGATTTTCCCGAATAAAAATAAAATTACAGAAAATGGTCATTTACGAAATTAGAAAATTTTTAATTCTCAAAATTTACAATTTGCGAAAATGTACAAATTCCAAAAATTTCGATTCTGGAAAAATACCGGAAGTTAAATTCTCATACAAAAATAAAATTACCCAAAATTTTTATTAACAAAACTAGAAAATTCAGTTTTTCGAGAGAATAAAAAAGATTTCAAATTTTATGAAAAAATTTCAGGAGCGATTGAATAAATTTGTTTTTCGTGTTAGAATTTGTATCCAAGTCCCTTAAACCTCCAGCTCAAATGCGAAAACTTCTTTCTTCAAGAAAGAATGTTTTTGAGAATTTAAATGTTTAATTCTAACATATCTTTTCTTTTTTAGGTCTGCCAGACTACTTATGTCGAATGCGTCAAGCAACAAGAGAATATCAACAGTATAAAGCAAAAAAAAATGAAGAAAATAAAGACAAAACTCTCACCCCTTATCTTTGTGACCAATCAAATGGAACAACGAACAGTAGTGAATCAACGAGTGAACCGTCAGAAATGAATCCAAGTGAAGAAGTTCCAAATATTACAGAGCCAGAAGAAAATGATAAAAGTGAAGAACCAGGTCCTACGCAAGGAGAAGATCAGGGTTTCCTAAATTATTTCCTTTTTACAAGATTGTTTGCCTAAGGGAAACTATGTTGTATAAATTTTAGGTTTAATACAGGAAATGCGATTGTCGTTTATTTAAGTATTCAAATTGTACATTATAGTTTATTAAAATGTTTAATTTCTCTATAAATTTTTCAAATAATCAAATGTATATCACATTTCAAGTCAAAAAAATTCATTCTGTGATCAACCAGAAAATTATATCTCGCTTGCAATTTAAAAAAATATATATTAATCATATTGTTCTTTTGCGTTCGAAAAATCTCAAAAAGCGTATGGAGTACAAAACACCTTCCCAGATATCTTCTCAAAACTCTTATTATAAAGGTACACAAAAAAAAGGTCGTGTTACAGAAAGGTGACCCATATACCCTTACGTTTTACGCCATGCTGATTCCGAATCTGATGTCCGTTTACCCCCACCACGTCATAATTTAAGTCAATTGAAGGTCAAATCGCCAAAAATCGAATCACTATCAAGGTCAATTCAAGGTCAAACCGGTAAATATTGCAAAAAATGGATTTTTGACTGCAGATTCGGAAAGAGCGGGATATTTTTCGTCTAGATATAATATAAAAAATTTTTTTTTCAGTTTTCAAATTTTTAAATGTTTTTTTAAATTTTCAAATTTGTTTACATTCTTATCAGAGAATGTATTAGTTTTGTGTAAAATTTGACCCCCCCATTTTTTGTCAAATGACGATGTTTTGTGACCCCCTGAACCCAAAAAACATGTTTTTATCAATGTGTCTGTCTGTCTGTCTGTAGATTTTAGTTTGTGAGCACGATAACTTTCGAAAGAATTGACCGATTTGATTGGCCTTTGGTATACTCTTTTATTGTCCTAAAATAAAGGTCAAGTTCGACAGCCAACCATTTTTTATAAAAATTAAAAAATTTGGATAACTTTTACAGTTCAAAAAAATGTTTTTTTTTAATTTACAAATTCTCTTCAATGATATTCATAGTATTCAATTAGTCGAAAAATTTATTATTATGACTTTTTTTTATAAAACAAAAATTGTCAGATATATAACTTGTCAAAAATTCAAAAAAATAATGATAATTAAAACTGATGTGCACTGATGAGAATGTGTTCGTTAAGGTCGATAGAACCTTAAGTAAATTAGTTTTCTTCAAATAAAAATAAAGTAATTTAAGTAAAAGTATATATCAGAGATGAAGATTGGTAAGCGAATGCAAGCGCGCGAAGTGTGATGAGAATGTGCTCACAAGGCACCCCTAGTTTTTTTTGTAACGAACTCTTTTGTCTTCGAAAGATCTGTATAGAGGATTTTTTTCTTCTCTAAGTGTCTGGCTGTTTTGACCTTTTAAGCGAACAGTAAACATCTACCATCATATTTACATCCCATCTTCCTTGATAGCGACGTTCCATTTCTTTAATATCTTGGTGAAATTGCTCACCTTGTCTCCGAGATTTTCTGGAAAGTAGTCAACATGAGAATGTAGCAAATGTAACTTTAAGTTCATTAAGCAGCCTAAATTTTTTCAACTTTGCAACAAATCTTCAACTAAAGACTCGTAATCATCACTCTTCTAATTTCCAAAGAAATTCTCTGCGACCTTTTTGAAACTTGACCATGCAGCCATCTCTTTAGGATTCATTTCTGTTTCTGTTGTTCGTTTTTCGTAAATAATGTGTTGTATTCTTACATAAGGTTAAGGTTGTATGTAAAAAATCTATCTCTGGTAGATTTTTTTAAAATTGAGCTATATTTAAGCCTGCTGAAGCATTGGACGTTTTTTTTATCGATGTTTTTTCGATTGTACGACAGGAGCTATCTGTTCATTTCTTGCAAAAACAAATTTGTTTGGCTAAAACGGGAATTTTTACAAGTGATGAGACGCGGGTTAAAGGGGTGCGGGTGAGCAGTACTTACATTTTGTCAAGTTCCTATTAAACTAAAAGAGGCACAAAAATTCACTGGAAGGGTCGGTAATACATAATGATGCGAAAGTGTATGCGACCAGCCTTACCGACCATACTTTGTAGTAATTGTCACTTGGCGTCTCTGCGAAACAGCTGACAGGTCTAGCAACTTTGTACGCAATTTATCAAATTTATTTTTTTTACACGATTTTCGTAAGTGCTCGGGTTTTGCAGTGCATAGTGAGATTCGCAAAATTTTTCTGAGTAAGTGAACCACCCTTCCAGTGAATTTTTGTGCCTCTTTTAGTTGGATAGGAACTTGACAAAATGTAAGTACTACTCACCCGAACCCCTCTAACTCGCGTCTCACCAACTTGTAAAAATTCCCGTTTTCACCAAACAAATTTGTTTTTGCAAGAAATAAACAGATAGCCCTTGTCGTACAATCGAAATAACGAGATAAAAAAAACGACACTTCGAACACATTATTTTTGCTGCCTCAAACACCGCGTATTGCAAAGATGTGGACAAAACGGCGGATTTGAGTGAGTCTACATTAATTTTTAGTGTTTTGAAAATGCTCCAACACCGTTAAATAGAATGATGACTTATATGCACTGAAATTTTCACCATGTTGGCCCTTCAAATTTTTTCAATATATTATTACCTTACGGCGCCCCACGGAACCTTAATACTTGTACAATCCCTTAACAAAACTTTCATTTTCAGGTCACGTCGACTGTTCTGTCATAAGGAATTCATCATTCTAGCTGATTCTTTCGAAAAATCGTTTAGTGTCGGCAGAAACGAATGGCTCAATTCCATTTTTAATAATTTCTAAGATTTCATCGATTTGAACTTGTACTCGCTTCACATTCTCATTTGATGATTTTGTTTCGCGATTCAAAGGATTGACCATTTTGATTTTTGATTCTGATGACAATTTCGGATCAAAGAAAGCTAATGCAACAATTTCAGAGCTTAAATATCATAAATGATTCATTAGATTGGGTTATTTTTCGAGCGGAACGAGGTTTTCCAGTGACCCAACTAATTTTGTTGGATTGCGTAAATCAATACGTAAAGAGTGAAAAAAAAGACTCCATTTGTTAAAGATCGGCCCGGATAGCAGTGGTACAAAGCTTTCATGAAACGACACCCCAATTTAACGAAGAGGATCGCTCAAAATCTAACAACGACGAGAGCATCAGTGACGGAGCAAGAAGTGAGAATTGGAATTTGCTTTGAAGGAAGGAAGGACGTAGCCAATTTGAATCCCATCAGTACTTCCACCAAGCGCTAGAGTTCGCCACCTCTCGAGCAGTGAATTTGCCGCTTCAGGGACTATTACGATGAGCGGAGCCCCGCGCATCCAACGAATTCTATATTTTCACGTCTGGGGACTTGAAGAAAGAAACCATACTCACAGTTCGCCACGAACATATTAAGCGAATTGTGAGAACACTTTGATGAGTGCTCAGTCACTCCGTGAACTTTATCGAACGTCTTTTTTTGATGCGAGAGCTGGGCGTAAAGTCGACTAGCTATATTGCTGACTGGTGACAGGACGATATTCAACTACGTCACTAGTCACATGACATCGTTGGCTGTCGTGATTGGCCGGAATCAACCGAACTTTCATGATGGTGGCCTGCTGATTTCCGCCCACCTGTCAATGAACTTCCGTCTTCACGTTCCTTCTACACTCTCTTTCCAAAAGTCTTAGAGGCTAGAAGCCACAACTTGTGTCTTAAATATAATTGAAGTCAAGTGGCCGTGTTCAATAAGGGCTGAAATATAAATTAATTTGCCAACGATCATGGCTGAGGTATAGTGAAGTTTGTGTTCTGGCAAGCGAGATAAAGTGCGGATTTTAATGATTTGTGAACTTTCTATAGATCACTTTATTCCGCTTCGCCATTTTTCTTTTCTCGATTTCATTTGAAGTATATTTGTTTGATCTCGGGAGTGCTCGCATTTAATGTCATTTCATCTCCCTCGTTTTCTAGATATTCAGTCATTTGACTTAATTTATCGGTTCCGTATTGAATTTAATATCGTTTTAGCGATATTCGGTAAGGTTGTAACGTTACGTAACGTGCCTACCGGATAGTCGCCTATCATTTGATAATTTACTTTTGATCCAATTTTCTATTTAAATTCTTTGAGTGAACAATGTATTAATGCAAACCAGATTTTGTCTCATGTATTATGAACTAATTTATCTCGAGTTCCGATTATTTAATTATCAACTTGCGTATTATCAATTTAATTATCAGATTTCCGGTTATATAACCTTTTCATTTTGATTCTCGAATATTTCTTTTGCTAAATGTATTTAATTGTTTCTCATGAGAAATTGTTGTGCCTATGAGAAATTCCGTTGTGCCCTTCGTACCTATGACCTTGAGACTAAGCTAGCTATTCTATTTATAGGATTTTCAGGTTAAATTGGAAAAGATGGGATTTGTCGTTGTCTATGTTGAAACACATCCAACTGGCGCCTTATAAATTCGAATCCCAGTTCGATTTAATGAACAGATTTGATGTTTTGGTGTCTTTCCGCATTTAATTAGATCGTGAGACGTAGTTTCGCGTTTACGAGACAGAACGCGTTACAATACATTATTACATTTTAAATATAATTTTATATTTATTTAAATTAGAATTGATAACATTAGAAATTACATATATGTATATTCTGAAAACTAGAATTATATTATTATAAGCTGAAACAGAAAAGTCGGGTTAGAAGAAAGCGAAGTCGGCAGAAATCGAACACGGGTCTCCCGGGCAGCAGTCGGACGATTTTCCTTTTACCTACAGTGGATTGTAGGAATGAGAATGGAAATGTCCAATGTAGTAAATACTTGAAGGAATATTTAGGTATACCGGCCCCAGGTTGAAGGTTTCTCTTAGGTCCTTAGGACAATCATTTCTCAGATACGATCCAAAATGTTTTCAATTATCATCTATATATTTTCGAAGATTTAATCAATCTTTTAATTTCTTGATGAATTTACTAACTTTTCGGAAAATTTGCCAATATTCATGGAAAAATTACCAATTTTCTTCGGAAAAAAAATGTTACCCATCAGTTTTGGAAATTACCTTCGATATACACAAGCCTAATGACTTTTCACCTCATTGACGATTTCTACAAACTGCACTCGAAGTATGGTCGGTAAGACCGGTCATATACATAATGATGCGAAAGTGTTTGTGACCGGCCTTACCGACCATACTTTGTAGTAATCGTCAATGAGGTCGTTGCGAAACAGCTGACAGGTCTAGTAACTAGTCAAGTAACTAGTATAGGTCTAGTACGCGATTTATAAAACTTATTTTTCTACACGATTTTCGTAAGTGCCCGGGTTTTGCAGTGCATAGCGAAATTCGCAAAATTTTTCTGAGTGAGTGAAGCACCCTTGAAGTAAAGTTTAGTGCCTTTTTTGCTTGGACAGGGACTTGGCAAAATGTAAGTACTGCTCACCCGCACCCTTCAACCCGCATCTCCACACCCCTACTGAAAAATCCGACGTCGGATCCTACGTAAGATTCTAATAGAATCCTAACGGGTGCCTACGCTGTTTCCGTCGTCGGAAACTACTAGAATCCAACGTCGGATCCTACGTCGTTTCCGACGTCGGAAACTATTAGGATCCTATTAGGATCCTACTATGATCCTAGTGTATTTTTTTTTAATTTTATGAACTAATAGTTGTTATGTATACTTAATTTTTCATTTATTACAATACATATATCTATTGTGTACCATAAGAAGAATAAGAGGATAAAATGTTAGGTAAAGGAAATCACACTTAAAATTATGAAATAAATTTTTTCAAGTTTCATTTCAATTAATTATTTCAACATTAAATTAACGCATTATGTGTAAATGACAGAGACAAATTTAGAACGCGTAGAAAAGAAAATAAGAGATTTGTAGATAAGAATTTTGTAGATAGTTCTACCATTTGGAAAATCTATAATTATAATGCTTTTAAACAATACTGTAAGCTTTAGTAGTGCTTTTAAAAAATATATAAAGAGATTATAACACTTATAGGTAATTAAAAGTATTTTATAAAAACGGATCCATTTATCTTCGTATCAGTATGCTTTTAGATCTACTGTCTTTTGCAATCATAAATCTTTTGGGACATGTAGTACCAAATTCTTTTAAGTCTAATTGCTCGGTTCGATGGATCTACATTACCCTTTATGTTGATTTTAAAACGAAGAGCATCTGTAATAAAAAATTCGATATGTATATATTTTAATATTATTAACCATTTTTTGTTATATGTGTGAATTTTAACGTACTCACTTTGAAATGTCTAATTTATTTTTTTTTCTGTGAAGTTTTTAAAAATGTTTTATCGCTTAATGTCCAACTGCAATTTCTAATGCAAATTTTAAAATTTAAAGTTTTGAGTGCTTTCTTTTATTTTTTCAAAATAAGGTTCTTTTTATAAAGCATTTTTCACTTCATATTATATTCCTTTACTTTATTATTTTCTTATATTTACTGCCAATCAAATATATTTACATTAATGAATTTCAAGTTTGAGGCACTGTGTTTCTCATTTTCAATAAAAAAATGTTGATTTATTCAAAAGTTATAAGCACATGAAATGTTCGGTCCCCTAGACCAAGTGTGGCTAACTAAGAGTCAAAACATATGATGTGTGACCTAGGGTTACATAAAACAGAAAAAGTGGGCCCTTTTCACAAGGAGGCACACAAATAATCCCTACTGCAAATTCCTATATAGTTGCCTGTAAAGTATCCTATTAGGTGATCTATGTAGGATTCTATATAGGATCCTATAAATGATCCTATGTGGGTGTTTCCTTTAAGGTGCCTATAGGAAGTACCTACAGGATTTGGCACAGGATCCTATATAGTTTTTGTTAAAGGATCCTATGTAGGATACTGTATAGGATCCTGTATAAAATCCTATATAAAGTCCTAGAGAGATCCCACATATATTCCTATGTGTAAACCTTCGACTTGTTCGTATATAAAATCCTACATAGGAACCTACAACTTGAATCTACATAAAAACCTACGACTTGCGCCTACATGAAATCCTATATAAGAACCTATAACTTGATCCTACAAAAAATCCTACACTCAAACCTACGACTAGCGCCTACATGAAATCCGATATAAGAACCTTCAGCTTTCCATACTAAAATTCCTACCTAATGACCTACAAACGGGCCATACGTTAAAACCTATCATCTTATCTATTACATATAAGCTGCTCCAACGTGAAACTCCTTGAATCATATTATTTTTGTAATTTGGATCCAATTTATTTTTCATTTTGGATCATATGTTTGTAAAATAGATTCCGTGAAGAAATCTACATGATACACTGAAAACAAAGTATTAATAAAACATTTATAATTCCGAATTGAAACTTTAATACCTAGATTGTGGCTCCAAAAATAAAAACACATAACTAGCAGTCATTATTTATTATTTTTATAAAATTAAAACTTTTACTAAAACCATTCGAAGTTTACAATATAAAAATACTGATTTGTTGCACAGTCCATCAATCTCTTTGAAGTGATTTTAACGTAAATCTTATAATAATTTCAGTAACCTTTGATTTAGATTATTTTAAAACATAAAAATACTTATTTTTGGAAAAGTAAATTTTCTATTGAGTTATTTATTCAACGTAACGAAACTAGCCTACCTGAACTTAAACTTCATTAAAGATATTTAATTATTACAACACCTTTAAATACTTTCTTTATATCGCTTACAGATTGAAAAGTGCCCTCATTTATTAAATATTAAAATTATCGAGGTAATAAAAATTTAAGTTAAAATATTCTAATTTTTCTCAAATAAGAGTATAGTTGATATACGCCAAATGCGTATTGATTATACGACATTGCCAACTCACAATCTTAGAATTAGGATATACAAAGATCGGAATCATGAAAACCATTTGGGGAAATGGGTCGGCAATAAGCACCTAGGGTACTTAGAGCGCTCAGCCCAATAAGGCCTCGACCCAAGCACCAGATTAGTTCAAACTGGGCCGTCCTAAATACAGGGATGATCCCTCGGCTTGGTCCCATTTATTTAATGAATTCACAGGCTTGAGTGACGCTGCCTACGTCATATTATTAGGGTAAATCCCAGGTGTGTTTTCATCCCGTCGCACGCTCCAATATTGTGCTTGGCTTGGGTGAAAGCTTAGCAAATTATTACTATTAATAATTAACTAAATTTCTAATAGTAATTAATAGTGCAATAATTATAATAAATAATTATCAAGCGAATAATTATTAAATGTTAAATAGTAAATTAATCCTTAATCTTTTATTTTAAATTTGTAACTATCAGGAAAAATAGGTTAAAAAAATTTCGTTTCTTGATAAGTTAGAATAGAACTTCAAAATGTTTAGAATTAATTATTCATGTAAAAACTGGAAAAGAGGAGCATAGACGGAAGCGTCCGTCGAGCGTCAGAGGCAGAAGGCAAGCGAAGCTTGCAACGACTCTTCGGCACAGAGCAGAAGAGGGG
>UCOK01012995.1:0-48083 GCA_900474325.1 Synergus umbraculus
CTTGAATAGTTACTGGACCTGTCAGCTGTTTCGCAGGGTCGCCAATTTACCATTATATATACCATTATATTTACCATTAGACTAATGGTAAATTGGCGACCCTGCGAAACAGCTGACAGGTCCAGTAACTAGTCAAGTAACTAGTACAGATCTAGTACGCGATTTATCAAACTTATTTTTCTACACGATTTTCATAGGTGCTCGGATTTTGCAGTGCATAGCGAGATTCGCAAAATTTTTCTGAGTGAGTGAAGCACCCTTGGAGTGAAGTTTTGTGCCTTTTTTGCTCGGACAGGGACTTGGCAAAATGTAAGTACTGTTTACCCGCACCCCTCAACCCACGTCTCATTACTTGTAAAAATTCATTTTTTAGCCAAACAAATTTCTTTTTGCAGAAAATAAATAGATACCTCCTGTCGTACAACCAAACGATAGTCGATTAAAAGAACGACACTTCAAACACATCATTTTTGCGACCTCAAACACCGCGTATTGGTAAGATGTGGACACAATGGCGGATTTTAAGGCATTCCACAGATTTTGCTATTTTTCTGTGTTTGTTTACATGTTTTCGTGAAATGCTGCAACAGGCTTAAATCATGTTTGTCAAATTTTTACTTTTATCTCCAATGAGAGAAAAAGCCAACACTTTGTTAATCGTAAATAAAGATTAATTTCTAATTGAATTCAGTCTGAAACTGACCTTTATTTACAACTGATAAAGTGGGATCTTTTCTTGTAGATAATATAAGCATATTTTAATTCTTGAATATAAAACAATAAACTTGCCGAAAACTGAAATTCTGGACAAGGCACGTGCTCTAAATAGTCTGGACTCTCCAAATCAACAGCAATTTTGTTATTGAAATTGTCACACTTGTCATTCATCTTAAACGTTTTTATAATCTTGTATTTACAAACATGCGAACAAATCTCGGATTGTTGTGACTATTAGTAAAAAGTAGATTGTATTAAATGCAAAGAGTATAATAATGTAAGGAGTGCCTACTACCGCTGTGTTGGATGGGTCGCCAGGGTTGGAAAGTCAAGCGTCATTCGAGGAAAGATGAGAAAGTACGGGGCCTGTGCTTAAGGTGACCTCTCCAAAAAAATTGCTTGCGCAAAATGTTGCGCTGCCATAGCGCAAGCGGAAGAACTTCTTAGCGGGAAGTTTTGAATTATAATTTTGTTTTCTTTATTATAAAATATAAAAATTACATTGGAAAATTCTGATTTAAGTAATATAGTGTTTTTTTCTTTTTTCTTTGTTCCAATACAATTTTTGTATTTTATAATAAAAAAAAAACAAAAGTATAATTCAAAACTTCCCGCCAAGAAGTTGTTCCGCTTGCACCATGGCAGCGCAAAATTTTTTTACAGAGGTATGATATCACCTTTAGAGTTCTTAGGGTCGCGTCCATGGATCCGGAATGCGTTGCGTTTTGGCGTAAAACAATGAGAGTGAGAGAGACGCACCATCACTACTATCTCTCACACTCTGATGCTTTTGCGCAAAAACGCCACGCATTCCGGATCCATGGGATGCCACCCTTAGGCTGGCGTCCCATGATTGCGTTTTGCGTGGCGTAATAATGAGAGAGAAAGAGACAGAAGTATACTTTTGTCTCTTTCTCTCCCAATATGACGCCTTAGAAAACGCTATCATGGGACGCCAGCCTTAGTCGATTATATTACTTCGAGAACGGTAACGAGAATGAGAAAATGAGAATATAACCGAGAATATGTATAACCGAGACTTAAATTTTCTAACAATTTATGGGAACTTATGATTTTAGAGATTTTGATGGCAAGGGAGATAATTATTGATTAATTAACCGATAAAGTGTAATAAATTAACTGTATTTTGCACTTCTATTATTACTTCTTAATGAGCTTTACACATTTTGTCAATGAAAAACTGTCACAAATGTATGCAGAGTATAGGTTATATTAGCGTCTAAAGGTGCAGTCCCATGTCGGCAGAAAACGTCGGCGTAAAGCAGAAACTCATGAGAGTGACAGAGATAGGCAGATCTGTTCGTCTCTTTCACTCTCATTAGTTTCTGCTTTACGCCGACGTTTTCTGCCGACATGGAACTGCACCTTTACATAACCTATAAAGTGACGTTTATTATAAGATGAATTTTGTGGCTTTAGTTAACTAGTAAGCTGTTGTTTTGCAAATTTTACATTCCTAAATATGCCATAGCTAATAAATAACTAAATGGTTCTGTCCTTTTCTATCTAGCTACGATAGAAAAGGACAAAAAAATCCTTAGGACACTGAAACACGGGATAGAACGTAATTGTGCTCAGGCCTTATGCCTGTCTCGTGGGCGTGTCAATCCAACCCTGGTTTGCATTTGAAATATCTTATGGGAACCAGGGTTGGGTTGACATGTTTGGGGGAAGG
Organism: Synergus umbraculus; assembly: GCA_900474325.1. Taxonomy (NCBI): domain Eukaryota; kingdom Metazoa; phylum Arthropoda; class Insecta; order Hymenoptera; family Cynipidae; genus Synergus; species Synergus umbraculus. The sequence continues at coordinate 2,414 of UCOK01012995.1, forward strand.
CATACTTGAATCTTATATCTCTGCTGAAAAAGTTCCATTAAAAACTATTAAAAAAAGATCAATGATATTTAATCCTCGATCTTAATCACACATTTTCCAATTAAATATGATTGTTTCAGAAATCTATTAAAATCTATTAATTATCAATTAATAGATTATGATTAGTTTCCATTGACTTAAAATTATTCTGAATGATATTAATCCGAAATGTTATCATTCAACGATAAATTTTTAATTAATTTAAATATTTTTTTAGTATATACTGTTCAATGATTATCAATTGAATAAAATTAATTCAAGCATAGAAATTATTATTAAATAATACTTTATGGAAACGCAAAGTCTTTTCAATGAATAGATTTTAATAAATTTTTATAATAATATAATATATGTATTAGTATTGAATGATTTTTAATAGAATATTAAACACTCCAAATTGAATCATATTTAATGACATTTAATACTAATATTACGAGTAGTGTTAATTAATGTTAATAATCCTTAATATCTTATATATATCTATGTTTAGCTCTTATAAGAGATTAATGTATTTTAATAGTAACGAACCCATTTGAATATAGGGTATTGAATGATTTGTAATAGAATATTAGACAGATTCAAAATTAAATAATTTTTATTGATATTTAATACCAATATTATTACAAGTATATAATTATCAATATTACCAGTAGTTGTTGCAATTGTAATTGTAAAAAGTATAAAAATGTGGATCTCGAACGGAATCGTATTTAAAACAAAATCTTAAAAATCATTTAAAATCTTAAGTTATAAAACCAACATTGAATACTACGGTTTATCATATTCGAACGTAGATGTGATTATGTTTCTAGAACGTCCTTTTCAAATTACTCCTCCTCAGAAACCAATTCCGACGAACTAATTTCATCTGCATGAGTCGACGTATCATTATTTGTACCAACGAAAATCATTGATGGCATTCTTGCCAATTCTTCATCATAAAAATTTTTTTTTCAGACAGGTTGTCATATATATATAGGTTGCTGATCATCTTCATCGTCATTTAAATCTTGTTTCTCTGTTTCAACCAGGTTGTCATTTATAGGTTGCTCATCTTCCTCATCACCGTTGAGCTCTTGGTTTTTACCTATTAGATAAAATTTCGGAAAACAATTACTTTGATAAGTTGCAATGATTTTTTTAAATTACCTTTTCTTTTTGATTTTTCCTTGGGCTTTTTCATATTAGAAATTTTTGTAACAATGTAGTTATTGAATTGTTTTTACTCGGTCGAGTACTTGAATCAAATTGCTTGAATGCCTTTTTTTCTTTTTCGCTTAACATCTTTAAGTAATGCGTTTGAAGCTAAAAGCCATAGTAAACTAAAAAAATATAGTGGCAGATTAATGTAATCTAGTAATGAAAATTTAACTATATTACTGTTTACGGTTTTTATTGACACCTTATCACTGTAATCCGAGTATAGTACATTTCTAAAATTCGTCGTTAACATAGAGTGCAAAGTCATGTTGATAAACGTAAGGAATGATTGTTATTTGTGTCATTTACCAAATACTTTTGAAACTCAATAATGTATTAAAAATTTTTTATAATGTATGTAAAATGCATCGTGTATGCTAAAATAAATTCTTTTTGTACAAAAAATTTCTGTATAAAATGTTCTGTATATAACATTTGTATACAAATGATTCAAATATATCTTTATAATATCATTTTCCCTATTTATTCTGATTCAATATTACTTAAAAAGGTTCAAAAATATTTATTATCTTTGAAACTAATTGAGTATCATTAAAAATGATTTCGACTGAAAATATGTTTGCTAAATCTCGACTTATCATTAAATATTATCCACAGCTATTCAAATTCATTAAAAACGGTTCTATTAACCACGATACACCAATCATTCTTCAACTATTAATCATTAAAGTTTATGAAAAACTATTCAATAAAATACAATTAATCTAATGCTCTGAATAATTTCTATAAGCAACTATTAGATTTTGTAAAATCTTATTCAAAAGAATATCACTGGCGACCGTTTCATTCACGATTCATTAAAATTCACATAAGAATTAAATTGAATTTTGTTGGAAATAATATTCAAAATGATTTATTATGATTAAGATCAATGGTAATTGTTACTATTGACTGCGATTGCCATTAAATATCAATGAATATGAGTCATTTTGAATCATCGCCCAAAAATTGAACATGATTTTATATGATTCATTACCATTGAATATGAATCATTTCCAATGACAGAGGGATGTGAGCTGTTTTATTTGGAATCCTGTAATTTTTTCTTTAATTTTTTTCCTGACATATTTTTAAGTAAGGGCATAAAGAATGAAAGAAAAGGAATTAAATGACGCGCGCGCTTGCGCGCGCAAACTGTTTACTTCTACTATATATACTATATCTACTTAAATGTCAAGATGGGATTGATTTTTTGACCTAAAATTTAAAAAAACATTATTATGTTGATAATAAAGCTAGTTAATTGTATCCCAGAATAAATAGGCTTATGTAGAAATATATGTTTGAGAAGAAAATAATGTGTTTCCGCCCTGTGAGGCGCATGTCATCCCCATCAACTTATCGATCTGCTGTTGCAGAGTGGGATGCTGCCTTCTCTGCTTGAATACACACACACATTTATAAATAAATATATATATATATATATGTATTGTAGTCTGATGCAGCCGTGAAGAATTTTATATTTTTACGGTATCAAGGAGCACATTCTCGCTTTTGGTTCACCTTTCGTATTTTTTATACATTTGTTGCTTTTTATTCTCACGATGCGTGCAAGTTTTCTGTTACTCCTGTCAGGAATTTTCGGTACCATTGATGGTGAGTTTTGTTTGTTAATATTATCATGCTTCATCCATGGAGTTCTTTAATACTTTTGCTATAATTTTCCATTTGAATTAAAGGCAATCTTAATTTGATAAAATATACCTCTTTAATTAATTGATAATTACAATTTTATCGTTTTCCCTTTATTTCTCATGTTATATTTTTTACTAAATGTGTTTTAAGAATTTAATAAATTGTCATTAATTGTTTTCTTTTAAATATGATGTTTCTATAATTTAAGGAAAAGCTCCCACCTATACTATGATTTGTTGTTTAAACTGAGCTTACAGATGTTTTTAATTCTAATTTGTCTCCTTTTATCTTTTTGTCGTTAATCTCTTTTAAGACCATCAATTGGTTATCATTTGGTTATAACATAAATTGATTTATCTTTGTTCCAAGAAAGGAATGGCGACAAAATATCTAAAATCATATTATCTATTTTAAATGTAGCTATTTCTAGATTAACTACAAATTATGTCAATTAACTATTTTATTCAAAACTTTGCGCGCTATTTTAGTGGAAACCATTAATTTTTGTATAAAGTAAAACGATAGCATTGTAAGCTCCTTAAGTGTTTCTGAAATATTCCTGAATATCTCTTGATTTGTATTGTTTTGAATCGTACTGATGTGACTGTTTGTCGTTTTATAAAGTCCACATTTCAGCCAATATTCAATGAATCAACGTGACAATTCTCAAAAATCTTTCTTTAATAGTTAGAAACAACTTACTGACTAAAAAGTTTATTCGATGTGAGGTCGAAACTAAAAAACGCGCCTATCAAGCGGCTTTGACTTGCAATTAAATATTATTAAACAATAAGTGATTTCCAGATTTTTGTTTATTTTGTTAGCAACCCTAGAGCAAACCTTATATATTTACCTAAGTTCCTACATCGTATTTGACATAGACCACAAATATTAAAAATAAAATAAATTTTTCAGGTGGAAAGTACGAAGTAAATCCTGACGCTAAGAGACTTTACGATGACCTACTTTCAAATTACAACAGGCTTATTCGCCCTGTTATTAATAATACGGAGACTTTGACTGTGGGACTGCGTTTAAAATTGTCTCAGCTAATTGAAATGGTAATTTAAAATACTGTTAACATATAACATTTATTCAACTTTTTCATGCACCTTCACTCAAAACGAAGTTATAATAACCACCTTGGAATTCATTAATTCACTTTGTCCACATTGAAGCTATATATTATATGTTATTTCCGCTCACTTTCACATGGTCAAGCAACTTTTTCTGTATTATTAGTGTGATAGTTGTGATGAGCCTCTACTTTTTGATGCATTTCATATCTGAAAGATCTCTATTTGAAGATATATTCTGAGTTCATTTAAGATAAATCTAAACTTGAAGACTGTAAAAAAATGATAGATTAAAAGTAAAATAAATTTTAAAGGATTTAAATTTAAAGGTGCCTAATATAGAAAGAATTTATCATTATAAGTAAATTTTTATTTATTATTTAGCGGGTATTATCAATTCAAATAGAGTGAGTGTGACGTACAATTGATTTAGCCTATCACCTTACGTTCGAAAATTGAAGAGTAGAGAAAATTGAACTTGGCAAGACAATGCTGACCAGAGATAGCTCTCTTTTATTTGATCGGTCTAGCCGTCAATATTGAGCAAGATCAACGTCACCCTTAGGACAGCCACGTAAGCCTACAGGTGAGCTTGCGACTACTTTATAGTTTTGTGAATATTTAAAGTTTTACATAAAGGTGATAGGATATCTATTTTACAGAGTGTGTGTGTGTGTTTTATTTGTTTAGGGTGACGTTTTGTTTTTCCGATGATTTGTACGTGATATGTAAAGTATTCAAATTCATGGGTAGAAGAGAAGAGATGATGGCTAGGCGAGATTAAGCGGCGATCAATTTGATGTTCATCCACCTGCAAGTAGAAAAAGACGATTCAGACAGGGCATTGAGAAGCAATGTAGTTGTGACTTCAAAATCTTGACGACATTGAAAAAGGGACTTCGTTTCTCGATTTTCTTGTTAGCCATTGCTCTTTCGTAACATCCAGAATTAGACACCATCACTGAAAAAAATTTGGTGCAAATGCTGTCTCAGGTGGTAGAGATGTTGCGTTAAATGCGAAAAGAGTTGCGCGTCTTATATTTGGGCATGTTGCATTCCCACTGTGGCACAGCAGTGCTGCTTTTTGATAGAGCAGTTAGCAGTACCGTCTCCTTATACTACTTTATGAGCAACTCTCTCCCTGAGAGAGCTCCTTTCGGCAGAAGGAAGGAGCTCATGAAGTAGTATAAGGAGACCGTACACCATGTATTAAACATGGCCCCAAATCATGATCCCTCTTCCTCAGATTTTCATTAACGCTATAAAATAATACGTTAATAATACGATACAAAATAATTCGTTGATCATTTAATGATTCGTCCTGGAACCAACGATCATTAACATTTTATTTCGTATGTATAATTTGTATCCTACACTGACCTCGCCTTGTAAGACCGGCTTCGGGAGTAGACGATCTTATAGTGAATGCAATTATAATACGACCTGCGAATATAGACTCAAAACCCTGCACATTAGATTCGCTAAGCAAACAATTTTCATATTACACAGACTATGCAGTACGGATCAAGAGTGAAAAGTTGCATACGATGACCGGTCTAACGATGTGAGATCAGTGGAAGTGTAAAAATTCATTCAATCGACTTGAAAAGCAATATAATATAATGACTGTTAATTAATAAAAAAATTTTTTTTACAGAATTTGAAAAATCAAGTTATGACGACAAATGTGTGGGTTGAACAGGTGAGGAAAATTTGGACTTTTCTTTATAAGATGCAGTCCCATGTCGGCAGAAAACATCGACGTAAAACCGAAACTCATCCTTTCTTAAAAAATAGATGACCTGTCGAGTGTCCGCAGTTTATTCGTGATCTGATTGGTTGAAAGATGGTCACGTGGGATCGTCACAAGTGCGTAACGTGAAGTAATTATATAGGCGCGCGAAGCGCGGTGTGATGTTCTAGTGAAAGTAAAAGAGACAAACAGATCTACCTATCTCTGTCACACTCATTAGTTTCTGCTTTACGCCGATGTTTTCTGCCGACTTGGGACGGCACCTTCAGTGAATTTTGATGCGTCAATATAAGGTTGTGAAATTAGAGAAAGTGAAATTTGAGAGATTCGAGTGTATAGCTAGACGGGTTCGATTTGTCGCGTCTGGAACTTTTTTGATACACTTGACATGTCAGAAATATGACGAAGATGCCAACCATCTTTGAGTACATGACACTTACGCACAAACATTGCGAACGGACATTTTCGGAACTAAAATGATGATGAATTCAGATGTTGGCCAACCATCTTTGAGTACATGACACTTACGCACAAACATTGCGAACGGACATTTTCGGAACTAAAATGATGATGAATTTCAGATAGTTGGCCTCTATCTTTGTCATATTTCTGACATGTCAAGTGTATCAAAAAAGTTCCAGACGCGACAAATTTTTATGTCGCAAAGTTCTGCAAAGTTTTTTTCAGAGTTTGAGAGTTTATATTGTGGAAGGACTCTGTGCAGAGCGTTTTTTTAATTTAGTGATGGTGTCGCGTCTATAAAATAGTGAAACGTGGAGTGACTTTAACAATCATCACCTCTTTCTCGTGATTTGTCTGCTCGGTTTGCATTTCTCCGCTTCAGAGAAAATGTTTTTCTCAAGAAAAACGCAAGGCAGGCTCGTCTGTATTATTGGGGCACCCAAAAAATTTTCTAAGGTCCCATTATCCATCGCCCTTAATTGAAACAACCGAGATCATCGAATTCACAGCTATGTTATATTTTTTTACAGAAATGGTTCGATTATAAATTAAGATGGGAGCCCTCTGAATATGGTGGAGTTGATATGTTATACGTTCCCTCGGAAAATATTTGGCTACCAGACATTGTGTTATATAATAAGTAAGTATGATATGCTAAATAAATGCTTGATTCTTTTCAAAATTGGTATAAGGGGATTTTCGAGACCGCTGATTACGAATCTGGGATCGAAAATTTCAAAAATAAACTGGCCAATCCAATATGTCGAACGAGTATACGCTAAATAAATTTTTGATTCTTTTCAAAATTGGTAAAAAGAGATTTTCGTGGTTTCTGATTACGAAATATCTCGAGGAAAAAAGAAAAAATTGAATGGGGGCAAATAAGGGCATGTTTTTTATTCCATTAACTGATAGTATACTATTTTGAATATTCACAAATACTACAGCTGACTACTATGAAGTCAAAATGTTGACTGACTTCGGCAACTTTGCAACGTTTCTTCGCATTTTTTTCCAATTTTATAATATATGAAATAACTAATAATAATACATTTTCAGGCAAGGAACATAAATAACTGTTATTTAGAAGCACAATCTATATCAAACAAATAATTTAAGTATTAAATAATATTGATATTAGGAGTCTTTTATAATAATTGAAATCATAACCTTTTTAAATTTTGTTTTGTAAATTATTCAATGATTTTATATTTAATTTATCAAATTTTTTGGAAATCTGACATATATTAAACTAAAGAATTTTTGGATACTACTTTTGTATTTTATATCAGTCTATTTATGAAATTTTTTACAAACGCTCACATGATTCAAAAGTTGCGCATGTTCCTCCTTGATGCGCATTCAATGGTATTTCCGACAAAAGTGTAATTAGTACGCATTTAAAGGCATTGAAATTTTAATATAACATAAAAAAATACTGCTTTACACGGAGAGACTTTAATTATCAATTTTTGCTTTTCTTGCATATGTATAGTTCATATAGTAAGTTAGAATTTAGGGGTAATCAATGATCTATTTCAAAAATTCACATAGTGACAGTCAAATTGTAGTTGTGATATATTTTTAGGAAGAAATCTTAAATATTTTATACTTTTTCAAATTGGGAATAAGAATATTTCTAAATCATTATAATAAAAATGGTCACGTGGTCTTGTGAATCATGCTGAAAAAAGAAGATGGAGACTCGTAATATGTATAAGCGACCTACCTAATATAAATTTTAACCTATTATATACACATATCTATCATATATCGCAACTATTGCACTATTGCTAATAAACGCACGCATATGATACTAAATATTCTCTCTGTTCTTATATGGGCAAATCCACGAAAACGTTGATTTTTTTCAAAATAGAAATTCTTTTTTAAAGCCACACTTATGGGTAAACGAATAAATTTATCAAAATTAACATGTATATTCTTTTACACTAGTGCAGATGGTAATTATGAAGTGACGCTTATGACAAAAGCTACGTTAAAGAATACGGGGGAAGTATCCTGGAAACCTCCAGCCATTTACAAATCTTCCTGCGAAATAAACGTCGAATACTTCCCTTTCGATGAACAATCTTGTGTCATGAAATTTGGATCTTGGACTTACAATGGTGCTCAGGTATTTTATAATAATATTTACATAATTATCGTATTTTTCTATTTTTACCTCTTGCATGATTTTATCCATTTTTAGACTCATTGGCTAAATCAAATCTATAAAGTCTATAGTCTATGCTTCCGAGAGTTCTGAGATAAGGTGGAGAATGAGAAGCCCTTACTCCATCATTGTTTGAGATAAAAATAAAACAGAAAAAGTCATAAAAAGTCGAGTATAGAACGTATAGAATGTATCGCATAGTTTGGCGACACTAGCGCCAATGATATACACTAGAACTAGCACGCCAACACTATACAGATAAACAATGCTCGTTGTCACCTCAGAATAATGATGTTAAACGCCATGTTAAATCTTAAATCCACTATAATAATATTTATTTTTAAGGCGACAACGCTATCTATACATATAAATATGGGCATATCCACGAAAAGTGTTATTTTCTCTCTCAAAAATGTTACAAAATCTATCTTAAGGCTCCAGGAGTGGACATTTGAATTGTGAGAGTGGTGACATGACTTTGAGATTTTCTTGCTGAGTTATAAATCAAAGCACAGTGTCAAATCAATGAAATTTCAGTAGCCTATGTTCCACTGAACTAGCATGATTTTTTTTAGAATTTTCAAATCATAGGCGGAAAAACTGTGAGCATGCAAAACACTTAATTCGTAGGTGCTGGTGACAATTTTTACATAGGTATATTTTTGGGATTTTATTCACCGATTATATGTTATATCTTTTTATGAGGGTTTCTTTAATGACTGTAAGCTTTTGTTTCTTTTTTCAGGGAGTTTGTCTGTAAATTTTTGTGTGGTTAAACTTGTATTTTAAATTCAGATTTGCCTATAATGCAACGGTGACAGAAAAATGACACTTTTCATCGATACGCCCATATATCTCCATATCTTCAATCTATTCGCTATAACGCAAGAATTTGAGGCGCTGATCCTTATTAATTAGAGTCTCGCATGAGGCACCAGTTATTTTGATTTTCCTATCCATTTTCTGGGACTTTTTCATTCTTACGTATTTGAAATTTGAAAAAATTTCTAACACTGGTATCCAGCGACTCACACTAGAGTGGAACCCAGTCAACTTCGCGCGACTGCCAAAGCCACATGAACGTCACTAACGCTTCTGAGATCATGCTAGGTGCAGGAGGAGTTAGAGAGGGTATTTGCCTAAATGACCAGGGTCATATAAGTACCATTTTCAAGTGTTGAAACGACTTAAATTAAGGTTAAGAACATAAGACCCCACTGTGTCAGAGAAGGGTTAAAATTATAATACGATGGATATTTAAACAATTTATTTCATAATATTACATTAAATTTTTAACAAAGCGATGAGATTATTTAATATTGTTGCTCCTTTCACAAGACACTAAATATTTCGCGAAAACCTTTTGAGAAAAAAATTAACGTGTTTTCATAATATTTACTTAAACTTTTTTGTATGTAGGTGGACTTGAAACATATGGAACAGGTAGCTGGAAGTAACCTGGTACAAATAGGAATTGATCTAAGCGACTTTTACTTATCCGTAGAATGGGACATTTTAGAAGTACCAGCTTCTCGAAATGAAGAATATTATCCTTGCTGTTCGGAACCGTATTCAGGTCAGATAATTATAGATGTTACTTTCTTTTCTACAATAATAAAGTTCAGCTTATTCATTATATTAAATAAAGATATCTCTATCAGTCTCGGTGTGCCTAAACCGGTATTCTACATACGTTGCGCTAGACAAAAACGCCTGTAGCCCTAGTTGCATACGATATTTTCTTCAAAAAGTGCACAAAACCACTTGTTTGAGAGCGTGTAAAACGATCAGCTGAAAGTTGCTATTTCCAGAGGTTAGAATAGCGCGACTACAAGGTTCTCCGCTAGAGGCAGTACTGTCGCGAGTTTTTTTACCTCCAGCTGGAGTTTTTTTCCCAGTTTATTTCACTGCTCTGGAAACAGCAACTTTCAGCTCACTTCACACGCTCGAAAACACGTGGTTTTCGTGCACGTGTTGAAGAAATTTATGTTTTATTGTAATTTTCGAAAATGAATTTTTTGAATATAATTTCTCAAACGGGTAATCAAAATTTAAGGCTGATGTAAAGAAAGTAAACTTTTCTTTGTATTGACACGATTCAGGTGAACTAATATTAATTATTTAATTCATTTGATTAATTAATTAATGCTTCCTCTGTGAGGAAGTAAATCATATTTGCTTCCAGGAAGCAAAGTGCTCATTGAATGAGCATAAAAGTTGGTAAAACTTTACAGCTATTTTTCCGTTACATCGATTCGAAGACTGTCTGTAAATGTATGTAAAAAATTTTAGCTCTAAATACGAAGTATTTCGGAAGATATTGTAGGTAATAAAGGTGTGCGGCCACGCGAAGTTCGACGTGTCATAACACAGTAAATCACAGCTGAGCTATTATTTATCTGAAGTCAAATACAAGTGCTAAAAACAAATGGAAACTTCAATGATACAATTGTTTTTATCAAACTTCAGAAAATAAATAAGTTGTGTAATTATATAAAGTTGTATTTTATGGAATATATGATACCTGTTTTCGCAAACTGCATGCACGATTTCTTAAAAACTATTCAACCGATTGACTTCATTCAACTCTTATTCTGTTCAGTATTGAAAACTACTCAATATGAGCTAAAAGTATAAATGGCTCTTCATTTTTAATATTTTTATAAGCACAAATATTTTTTTAAATTTCATCAGAAATCGTAGTTTGGTTAGAATAATGCAAATTTTCATTAATGTTCGGTTTTCATTAGGTTTTTTTAGTTCATGTAGAGTAAAAAAGTATACAAATTAAGAAAGTGACCCTTAATTGATTCTGTCTCCGTCGAAAATTATGGACGCTATCGTGCACGCAGTCCTACTACATGGAAAAAATTTGTCGCTTAAAAAATCATCGACTTTGTATAATACTCGTGGATATGTCAGAAAGTCGATTAAATGTTATGAAACTCATTTTTAAGAACACACGGAGAGACTTTAAATATCAGTTTTTGTTCTATTACAAAAATTCACATACACTCATCTCCCGATCGAGGGCACTTTTCACGCTTGGCTGATTCTACGTCCCCCCCGAGCGTCCCTCGACAGCCAACACTGAATAGCTCTAGCTATTCTTAATCCCATCCGATCGAGGGCACTTGACCCCCGAGCAGTGCCGTCGATCGGGAGATGAGTGTAGTGACAGTCAAATTGTAGTTGTGATATATATATATATAGACACGAAAACGCGTTTTCTTCCTCTCTGAAGATCTACCTAATATAATTTATATATACACATATCTATCATATATCGCAACTATCGCACTATCACTAATAAACGCACGCATATCATACTAAACATTTTCTCTGTTCTTATATACTAAAAGAGAAAAGTGTCACCATTTGCAAGAGACTACAAGTGCTGACTCAGTGTTATAATATTTAGTTACATACAAGACAAAATAGATAAAATAAATACAAACAACAAGAAACCTAACCAAAATTATCACAGTAGCAGAAAACCGATCGAGACCGCATTGCGCGATGCTATGAATTACGTTTCTGCGCATCATTTTCTGCGACTGTCGAGAAAACTTTATAAACTTTATAAAGTTTTCTTCTATAGAAGACAGAAATCAATTCTTAGAAAAGATTGCTCAGTGAAACTTTTCAAGACTTTCTCCGATTTTATTTTCTGTCCACAAATCTTCGAATAGTCTCTTAAAGTTTAAGCGACAAATTTTTTCCGTGTACTTCAAATGGGGACAAGATAGTTAAATCTTTTTGAAAATCGTTATCAAGCTGTCAATTAGCTGGAATCTTTTTTAGAATAAAGGTATAAATTATTTTATTACATTATCAATTTTGATATCAAATTTCTTTAATTTTTGTACAGATATCACATTCAACATTACAATGAGAAGAAAAACATTGTTCTACACTGTCAATTTGATAATACCATGTGTAGGCATCACTTTTCTGACGGTCTTAGTATTTTATTTGCCCAGTGATTCCGGTGAAAAGGTAACTATTAGTCATTATTAATTATTACTAGATGTAGCTCCTTATACAGATAATTTTTAATTCTATTTTTTATGAGGTTCAACATTTAATAATTAAAATAGTTTATTCGCATCAGTTATTTGTGACCCATTTCATGTACAATCGGGCACTGGTTCTATGCTCATTTTACGAAATTTATTGTGGGTCTATATTGTTTTTAAGCTATCAGCAGCTTAGGTAGTAAGGCGCGAGGCTTCCGAGTTCGGTCCTCAAGATGGATTAGTGAGCTGTTACTAATGGACAAATTTTTCTATGCACCTTAAACTTGACGTGCTGGAGCTAATCGGATCCCAGATTCGAATTCAGCGCATCAATATACATAAGAATATATAGGTCTCGTTTTTGATAAAGATCACTTTTTTTTGTGTGCCTGTGTTATTGGTTGTTCTAATGCAATCATCACCTTTTCCAGTGAAACCTTTAGATTGTTTATAATGTTCGATTATGTGAAACCAACAGTTTCATTAAAAGAACACTCTCATACACTCAGGTCCGAAAAAGTCTTGATTTGTTATATCTTCACACGAGCCGTTTTAAAGTTTGCTTATCTCCGTGAAGATCCGACTCGAAGGACCATGTTAACGCGCCTTTATTTATTCGGTTTATTGACACGTCTTATTGATAGTTAGTAATAATATAGTTCAGTAAAAAATATTAGTTAGCTAAATTGGTACTTAGTTCATTTTTAAATTGACAAAATGGGATCTGAAAACTGTATAGAAATTTCTAGAGTGCGTTAGCAGTCGTCGTACGCCGGTCGTAAGAGTACTGACTTCGTCGCTCTTAATGATTCATGATTTTCGCTCTGTTGATACTCACACTCAGTCAGATTCTTACTGTATAATTTCAGGCAAACAGACATCCATACATTTACACAGTATCAATAATTTTTCTAATTTGATCGTCTAATGATAATTTAAATGTAATGATAACAATTATTTACTTGTTTCTTTCAGGTATCACTCTGTTCTTCGATTCTTTTGTCACTCACTGTGTTCTTCTTACTTCTGGCAGAAATTATTCCACCGACTTCCTTAGCCATTCCCTTGCTTGGGAAATATTTGTTATTTACTATGATTCTCGTCACTCTCTCAATTTGGATAACCGTTTGTGTTCTAAACGTCCACTTTCGGTGAGTAATTTTATCTTATTAAGGATAATGTAACCAGAATTCAATCAATTTTTGTGATATTATTTCTTTTAATTTAAATAAGCTGTCAATAAATGTAGCCAGTAAGTGATTTTATTGTAACCGAACAAGCAATTATAGAAAAATTATCTACAAAAATCTTTCCATGTTAACTATAATAGAAATTTATTAGAGCGTTTCCAAAAAAAATCTTTTGAATACTGTCATGAGTGTCATGGCAATCAATATTTACAAGGTTCGTTCATTAAGTAGAGCATATGTGACCGGAACAGTTAAAGTTTATCTTTCGAAAAAATTGTATTTCAATTTTTTGACGATTCTGATTGAAAAAGTACGCTCTTTTTAATAAAAAAAACTGTTAAAAAATAACTTGTTTTAGGCGATAACCGTGTGGAAAAGCCGGTTGGGGCCCAAGTGGGCCTTAGTTGATTTGCCCATCTCCCAATTAGGTTCCCCGATCACACCCCAACAAATGACCAATTACTAATTGGATTCTAGTCGGGGTTGTAACGCTGATGAGTAGTGCTTATGCCCAAAATGGGGTTACCCTCTTAATACCCAATGAATTTAAATATGATAAATTATTAAACTTTCATCATAATTGGTCACAAGGCACAATCCAAATTACAACTAAAATACTATTTTACTAATAAAACTATTACATTTCAAGATTTTTTTACAAATAGGGTTGCCCAATTGGGGCAACCCTATCAAAGATATCTGCATTTGAGGAAAATTTCTTCTCGCCAAGTCAGGTCTTTAAGTTTGGGAACAGAAGAATTTTTCGAAAATCGGAAAATGATATTCCGGTGTAACCACTATATGTAGTGCCAAACATTAAACATAATGCAGCTAATTTATTCTATACAAGATTCATCATTAGAAAAAGTTTAGGGTACATAATATTCTCATATCTCAGAGTCAGCAGCTTGAAATACGATCCGATCGCAATGATTTTTTAATTTAAGATTAAATTTAGCTTTACAGTGTGCAGATTATTTTATGCTGATCAAATAACAAATTCGCTGGAGTATCTATTAATTTAATCCCGTATGAGTGTACGTACATATATTGTTCATTACCATTATTATTTTAATAGGTCTCCTTCAACGCACAAAATGTCACCATGGGTAAAAGAAGTATTTTTAAATTGGATTCCTCGGATATTAATGATGCGCCGAACACCATATTCAACTCCAGAATATGACGATACTTGTCTTGATAGCGGCTACACAAATGAAGTTGATTTTAGGTATGGTATCATAAAAATATTATGTCTTTTGGGAGATAGCATATTGATTATCGGAGAGCAAAAAGAAGAGTAAAGAAATGAGATTTAGTCCATTTTGCATTTGGCAATGGTGTCCCCAATAATAAAGATGGCCCTGCCTCCGTATTTAATTTAAAGAGTAGATTTCGGGATAAATAAAAGAACTCACCAAATATTTCAGGTCTGACGAAATCCTAGAGTACATCTTATAAAAAATTATAAAATATATAATGAATATAGAATACGCATGAACCACAGTTGGCAAAAAGAAATAGTTGATTGCAGTAATGCCGGATAAAAAATGAAAAGAGAAGAAAAAAATCGGCCTTAATTTTGCAATAAATTAGTCCTATAATAATATATTTTTATAAGTCGAGGTTCATCCGCATATCAATTTAATTCTCTTTAATTTAAGTTTTGAATAAAGTAAATCCGATGAAAATTTGATGAGCTACGTTTCCAGCCGATTTAGTCGGACCATCCGCTTGCGGCTAGTATATCTATACATGTATATATTAAAATCAAATATTTAATGGTGTATCTTATTGCTTTAATTTATCTTCACTTGTAAGTAATGTTTCGTGAACAAAAATAAATTTTATCTTTAAAAAAAACACATTGAAAAAAAAACCTCGGCTAAACCAGACTCCCCCCTTAAGAGAACATAATATTCAGGATGGTGGTATCCAATTAATATGTAAAATGCTATAAGCAAATAGTAATTCATGCGTATTAAAAACAATAAAAAATGAAAAACAAATTCTTTTTTTACAGTTTTCGAGATAGTATAAGTGATTACCCACTTGACTTAAAAGAAAGCCCTGATGGATTTGAAAGCGTTACTTCTACTTATAAGCATATAAGAGAAGATGAAGGGCGGCATATCCATCATGCATCTGGTAAGTATTTATATATTACAACTGAACAATTGAATGTAATATGTAACATTCTCCTATTCGCAATTTCCAAGAATCTAATAACTTGGGAAGAACTAAGGTGCAGTCTGGGAGTATGTTTAGTCCAAATAATTTTCTACTTTCCAAATCAATATTTGAAAGACAGAGTTTGTAACAATAATTTTTTTATTACAGTAACTGATAGTGAGAACACAATGCCGAGACATTTATCACCTGATGTGATAGCAGCGCTTAAAGGTGTACGTTTCATCGCACAACACATCAAAGACGCGGATAAAGATAACGAGGTAAAGAAAATTAACAATTTTGTGAACCCTTAACGGTGTTGGAGCATTTTCAAACCACTAAAAATTAATGTAGACTCACTCAAATCCGCCATTGTGTCCACATCTTAGCAATACGCGGTGTTTGAGGCCGCAAAAATAATTTTTTCGAAGTGTTGTTTTTTTTATCGATAATTTTTCGATTGTAAGACAGGGGCTGTCTGCTTATTTTCTGCAAAAACAAATTTGTTTGGCTAAAACGGGCATTTTTACAAGTGTAGAGACGCGGGTTGAGGGGTGCGAATGAGCAGTACTTACATTTTGCCAAGTCCCTGTCCAAGCAAAAAAGGTACAAAACTTCACTTCAAGGGTGCTTCACTCACTCAGAAAAATTTTGCGAATTTCGCTATGCACTGCAAAACCCGGGCACTTACGAAAATCGTGTAGAAAAATAAGTTTAATAAATCGCGTACTAGACCTGTACTAGTTACTTGACTAGTTACTAGACCTGTCAGCTGTTTCGCAGCGACCTCATTGACGATTATTACAAAGTATGGTGCGGTAAGGCCGGTCACATACACTTTCGCATCATTATGTATATGACCGGCCTTACCGACCATACTTCGAGTGCAGTTTTTTTGAGTTAATATTACTTCCCGATATGTCAGGTTTACTTAAAATTTCTGTAACCTGTAAAGGTTACAGACTCTGTCAGTTGTGCATAGTATACCCTCCCCCCATGTGCTCGGATTGAGTATACCCTGGACAAAATGTGGGACCACCATCTCGAAAGCTTAGGGTAATGGTTAGGCAACTGGACTCACGTCCCGTAGGTCGTACGTTCGATTTCTCCCAGCGTCGCGTGCGAAATTTTATTTGTTATATAATCTACAAATAACGATTACTTATAAGAATATTCATAATATAAATGCGAATAAACAATATTTTCTTAATTAATAATTTTTTTCGACTCAGGAAATCGTTAGATACTATTCTGTAACACTTACAGGTGTTTGTCGGTAATCGTTACATATATTTTTCAGTAATGCTTACGGATGTTTCATGTTAGTGTTACAACTAAATCATGTAACAGTTACAGATTCTATTTACATAAATTTTATGTAATGAGTACTGAAATTTTATGCTGTCACTATATTAGCATAGAAAATCTGTAACGGTTACAGACTTTTCGGTAAGTTTAATGGAATATTTTTCTCCGTGTATATATGCTTAAAAGGGTTATACGTCAGACTTTCAGTATGTCACATAAAGAATATACTGCATCAGATATCTATTTGAAGATAGAAGTTTTCATCTGTGAAGGGTTTTAAAGATCGACCCATATTAGGATACCTCTTTTGGATTTTGTTTGTATTGCTTTATTGTGCAAACTATCTGTACTGCCCTCGATCATTATTTCTGTATCATTATTCTGTATCTGACTTATCAATTTTAACTACATACAAGTAATTTGCTTTTGGTCCATAGGTAGTAGAAGATTGGAAATTCGTAGCAATGGTCCTTGACAGATTTTTTCTATGGATATTCACTTTGGCATGCATTGGTGGAACATTAGGAATTATATTTCAAGCACCAAGTTTATATGATACACGTGAACCATTGGATCAGAAGCTTTCCTCAATTCCATTACGCAATTATATGCTGCCACCAACTGTACCGCCGCAAACGGTTTACGAAACGGAATGAAAGAAAAGGAGAAAGCAACAGCTAAAAATCAATCGAACTGACTAAATTTAATTTTCTGCTCAATAAACTAATTGATTCTAAAATTATCTTTAACGCAGAATAAATTATTTTATCCCGAATTCATTTCCTTTAAGAGCGATGGAATTTGAAAGTAAAAATTGACAACAAACTGCCAAAATCGGTGGAAAGATACTAATGTTATCACTAGGATTTGGTATCGGGGTTTTCAAGGAAGAGAAGGGCAAGTTGATCGATTTTTGGTAGCACACTGTGGGAATAAAATGTGTAGAACATGTAAAGACTCACCAGTTTTTCGATCAAACGAATATATTAGGTGATGGAAGTGAATAAATATGCGTCGATAATGGCGGATATTTTGACATCACGACAAAAAAATAATAGATTAATAGATAGATAGTTGCGAATTGATAAAGTGCTGACCTCACTTGGCGATAGTTTTGGCGCGAGTGATTTGAATTTCAATAAGAAAGATCGCAGTAATCTTTTATCGTTTGATCCTTCTCATATTTATTATAAGAAAAAATGAATCCCTACCTTTAGTAACAATTATACAATGCATTTATATTACTAAAATCATTTAAACTTATCAATAATCGAATACCCGTGTGGAAAAATTTCGTGGCGTTTTAATGGACCTATATCTAGTTCGTCTTGAATATATACTAAAGAGGAGATAAAATTGTTAAAACTGGACCTAAAGCCCGAAGAACTTCCTTTTCACTTAATCGGTTAAAATAACGTCGAATTTTTAGCTAGCGACTAGATAGAACTGCGTGACGACGCTAGTTGTCTAGCAAATTGAGAAAGCGCCAAGATAACACCAAGCTACTTTGATGTGTATAGACTGCCATGAATAATCCAGTTCTGGTACTAGTATGATTCTAGTCTACCAGAAATAATTTCCACACGGGTAAATCTTTAAAATCGATGATTATCTTTCTTCTTGCAATAAAAATCATTCCCGCCAAAACTATCGCCGAATGAGGTCAACACTGTATCATTTCGCAGCTGTCAAAACGTAAATTGGACAGTCAATTGCAGAATACTTTAAGATTTCTGTCTTCTGAAAGATTCTCTGTCATAGGTTGTTTGTTTTGCGCTTTGCATTTTGCGCCTGCATGGGATTCCACATGATGATGATGATGATGATGCTCTTAAGGGCATGTGTTACTTACCATATGAGCAAGTTTTTAAACCCGGGTTTTTTTCTACAATTTTTACATTTTCAAAAAAACCGGGTTTAAAAACTTGCTCATATGGTAATTAACACATGCCCCTAACTATGCTACTAATGTTATTCATGATTAAGATAATAATAAGGCAAGAGATTTTTATAATTTTTATGATATTGTAAAAAAAATGTTAAATGCCTCGTAAAAAAATCCAGCGCACTCTTGAAGAAGAAGAAGAAGAAGAAGAAGAAGAAGAAGAAGAAGAAGAAGAAGAAGAAGAAGAAGAAGAAGAAGAAGAATACCAGCATATTCGTCGAGAAAAAAATGCTGAAAATTAGCGAATTCGACGTCTAAGAAATAATAAAATTCTGGAAAACTTTTATGGTCAACATAATTCAGATGATGCATTAAGAATAGATTCATGCACAGGGATTTTCGACCCTGGGAAACAAAATAATTATCGTGCACGAGATATATAGGATTAGTAAATGCAGAAATGTTTATTGATAAAGAAACTGGTATGATTCATGAAAAAGCCGGGAATAGGTGAGAGATAGAAGAAAATAGAAAGGTATAGTATTTCTATCTCTGTACTTTCAGCAGGGATGGAGGCAATCCACTTTACCGAAGATTCAGAATTCCAGAAATGTTGGTAGCCATTCTTTTACGCTTCTTTCGAGACTTCACGTACCCTACTTTTTTTACGATTTATCCCGTTACGTTTCCGATGTAAGAGGGCTCTATATTTAGTTTTCGTCTCGTTCTAGAACTAGAGCTTAAGGTTTTCAGTGTGATTCACTAAAGGCGCTTCGACGACGGCGGTCTTCGTACCCTGCATCGCGTACGCCAAAATTAGAACAGTATAGGTTAACGTGAACCTTGTGTTGACGTTTTATAAAATATTCCTACCTTTGAAATATGTGTTAATAATGTGTGTAGGAATTGTGAGAAAAAATGTAATTAAAAAATATTAGTTGATTGAGTTAATGCTCTCATATTTTCTTTTCTTGATATCTTCAAGTTATTTTAAAACTTAATTTGTGTTTAATATTGTTACGGTTCGAATACACACGATACAGAATGAAAAAAACTCTGTTCGCAATAATATTCGTGCTTACGAATCTACCAGCTTATAATGAATCTGTGCCTATAAAAGTTGGTATGTACAACTTATTGAATGGATTTAACCCTAAAATTGAACCCCCTAATATTTTTAATAGAATTCTTTATACAAAACATTGAATATAATAAAACATTGTGTTTACAGATTAAAAATTACATGTTAATGGAATATATAAATGGATTTTAAAGGATTTTAAACAATTTCAAAGTTTAATAAGTAGGGCATATATTAATTACCGCAGAAAGCAAATTTATTTTCGCCAGCTTTATGATTTCGTGAGGAATAACTATTATTTTGCTTCAACTATAAGGCAATCTACCTCCTTTTGTATCAAATCTGAAGTAAATTGCCTACTTTTAGCGTAAAATATTTTGTATTGTGAACATAATATTGGCGAAAATAAATTTGCTGCTATGATAAGGGAGGGTTCTGCAAAAATTTGTTCCAAAAGAATTACCGAATTAGTTCAGATATTGAGGATATGAGAATAATATTCAGTAAACATTACGGATCTACTTATTTTAAATAGTATAAAGAACTTTCTTAAAGAAAATTACAGATAAATTTCAGGAGAATTAAAAATAATTCAGGAAGAATTCCTGGATAGTGCAGGAACTTTCTGAAGTGAGTTCGGTGAGAATCCAGTAGGGCGACTATAGAAATTACGGAGGAGTTCGGGAAAATTTCAAGGACGCCGCGCTAATTCAAACAGTAAAAGAAATATTCCTATTTCTCTGCTTCGCGGGTAGAGATGCTTTATAACATTAACATTATTAATCTGCATTACATATTATATTTACACACAAATGTTCATATTTATACATAATTTATTTGATACATATAATCGCACGCTCTCTAAAAATCCTAAATCCTAACGACTAAGCCTCGCGCGCCTATATCACACTGGGGATATAAAATAAAAATCTTTGCTTAGCTTGATCGGGCCGGCTCAGGACGATGAAACGTGCGCAGATAGACTGCGCATTCTGATTTACGGCAGAGTTCGGGAATTTTTCCAGTCCAAGATTCAGAATCTAAAAAACTCTTTTAGAGACATGGAAATTCTCCTGAAGAATCTTTTGAAGATTATCGAACTTTTTTATATTTTCTTCGAAACTTATTCGTTATATTTTATTTTGACCTTTATAAAACCCACTCTCGATGTTTACTGTGAGTTCGGTAATTTTCTTAGAACGGTTGGAGCTATTTTCCTGAAAAGTTATTTGATATCTATCGAATTTTTCTCATATCCTCAATCTCTGAACTAATTCGGTAATTCTTCCGAAACAAATTTTTTGCGTGTATAAAAACATTTTTATATCATAAAATTTAAAAGACGTTTTTAGAACGTTCAAAGAAATATCCTAAGTCTGGTCAAAAAACGTTCAAAAGACGAAATCATGAAATTTGAATAAAATATTCCCAAGTAAATCTTGATATAACTACAAATTTCTAGAAATCATTGAAAATATACTGCGAAATCGTTTTAAATTCCTTGAAATCCTTAAGGGGTTACACCAGTGTAAGTTTTTCAAAAAATCGATTTTTTTTGTTTAGAATTTAGTTTGAACCTTTTAGAATATGTGGCAAAAGGTTTTATATTTGAAAAACATTTTTTTCTGGTTAAATTTCGTATTTTCCTGAGGCGTATCGGGCGTCTCTCATACTGCTATCTGCTCGGAAGATACCATGATGTTCCATGGCGGAACTTCTTAGAAAGTATACGTGTACAATTCAAGCAAAATTTTCATACAAAAGTACGTTGGTGTAGCGTCAGTGCACGTTCGGACAGAACGTATAAAACTCAACTCAAAATTTATTATTCGAACAATTTTCAATATTTTCTTTTGCAATTTTAACAACATATGTAAAACAACATTTTGAAGAGAATGACGAACGGATTTTTCGATAATGTACTTTAAACAGTTTTTATAAACAAATAACTGGACTTTTTTTCGTCCAAAAATGACGTTTTTTCTTCAAAAACTTGCCAATTTTACAAAAAACAATATTTTTAAAATTCCGTACGTCATTCTCTAGCTGTACTTATGCAGATTAAGAAAAAAAATTTGTTTTTGTTCCACCTTCAAATTTGTGGTTGTCAAAGTTTTTCTTACTACCTTTCCTTTAACCCCAAAAAAATATCCAAGAAAGTATGCTGTTACACTGGTGTAACCCTTTAAAATCATTAAACTATATAATTAGTAAAATTCAACGATATAGTTGTAATCTTTTTTATAGATAGGATGTTTGCTTTTTAATTTTTTTTTCTTGTCTAGGTGCCATATTCCACACTGGAGATGAAGTTTATTATAGAGCATTTATGGCTGCTATTAAAGATTTAAGGAACGATCGCTTATCAAAATTTGAATTGGATCCTCAAATTATCTGGATAAATTCTACTGTCGATAGTTTCAAAGTATCTCAGGAAGGTATACAACACATTTTCTTCCCTGCTATATTTGCAACATATTATTAAATTTGCACGACTTGTTTGTCAATAATGTGGAAAAAACTTACATTTTCATCAATTTCCCCTATATTAGTTGGGGGCAGAGATCGACAGCGGAGTAAAATAATGGTGGGAGCAAAAATAAATTAACGGTGTTGGAGCATTTTCAAACCACTAAAAATAAATGTAGACTCACTCAAATCCGCCATTGTGTCCACATCTTAGCAATACACTGAGAGACTTTTTGTTAAAATAAATGATAAATATGAATGAGAATTTAGTATAATATCGTTCCGAAGTAGGGAAAACAGGGTTTGCGTATCAAAAATTAATACAGTGGTTTTCAGACAAAAATTAATATTTTTGTTTGAACGAATGGAAAGGATGTTTCATTAACTCTTATAGAACTTACGAGAATTTAATATAAACCATATCAAAGTTGACAAGCGAAGTTAAAACGATAGTAATACATTTTATTCGAAAGAATGAAAACATCTTTTGAAGTTGTCATACAATAAGCATATGAGAAACTCAAACGATTATATGAAAAATAACTCACTCCACTAAAAAGATTTAACCTTTAGAAAGGGGAACTAAATACACAAATTAAATACAATCAAATTCGGAAACACGTTAAAAATTATTATTTTTTTATTATTATATAATATATACGTAATTTATTCACTAAATACATAACGCACGCGTAATCATCAGGAAAAATCGGATTCACTGCGGCAAGAATCGAACCTAACTTACGCATTTTATCCCTAACGACCTAACAACTAAACCCCACGGCTAACTATACATTGTAGAATATTTGGAAAAAATCTCTATAAACCGGCGTCGCTTGAAAACTCAGGGCAATATGAAAAATTCGGGCTCGATCGGCAAACGGCGGAAACACTCGAGGAGCATTCTCAAACGAAACTATATGAAAAATCAAGAATAATGATATCATAGTTTGCTATGCGTCTCAGGTAACTCAGTAAAAAGAATATCATTTTTTCTTAGAATTAATTTATAAAATGGAGATTCATAATATTTCGTATTTAGAATACTACTTGATCATCTTCGTGTTTTAAATACTCGTATGATAATATTAAACTATAGTACTGTAATACGAATAAGTATAATAAAACCTCGGTTTTCCCTATTTCGGAACGATATTTTACTAAATTCTCATTAATTTTTATCACATATTCTAATAAAAAGTCTCTCAGTGTACGCGGTGTTTGAGGCCGCAAAAATAATTTTTTCGAAGTGTCGTTTTTTTTATCGATAATTTTTCGGTTGTACGACAGGGGCTATCTGATTATTTTCTGCAAAAACAAATTTGTTTGGCTAAAACGGGCATTTTTACAAGTGTAGAGACGCGGGTTGAGGGGTGCGGGTGAGCAGTACTTACATTTTGCCAAGTCCCTGTCCAAGCAAAAAAGGCACAAAACTTCACTTCAAGGGTGCTTCACTCACTCAGAAAAATTTTGCGAATTTCGCTATGCACTGCAAAACCCGAGCACTTACGAAAATCGCGTAGAAAAATATAAGTTTGATAAATCACGTACTATAGACCTATACTAGTTACTTGACTAGTTACTAGACCTGTCAGCTGTTTCGCAGCGACCTAATTTACGATTACTACTTATTATTACATACTATTTTAGTATGGTCGGTAAGACCGGTCATATACATAATGATGCGAAAGTGTATGTGACCGGCCTTACCGACCATACTTTGTAGTAATCGTCAATGAGGTCGCTGCGAAACAGCTGACAGGTCTAGTAACTATTCAAGTAACTAGTATAGGTCTAGTACGCGATTTATTAAACTTATTTTTCTACACGATTTTCATAAGTGCCCGGGTTTTGCAGTGCATAGCGAAATTCGCAAAATTTTATTAATAGTATATTACATACCTAGGCCAGTAAAATAAGAAATGTCTCAGATCACATGTAATAATTGTCGACCGAGGCGAAGCCGAGGTTGACAAAAATGTGATGGTTGGTATACAATCGAACAAAATCTCGATTGACCAAGATTCCATTTGGCCAAAAAATGGTATAGTTTGTGCTGATGAGAAAAAGTGTTATGAAGACGGTTGTGCCAGTGCTCTCAAACGGGACTACCTGCGCGCGCAGCACGTGTTGGCTTCCTGCTAGAGAAATTCTGCAATTGACTGTAATTTGGCGCGCGATTCAAAATCGAATTAAATGGACCAATAGAAGAATTTCTCCACCGGTAAGCAAACACGTGCTGCGCGCGCAAGTAGCACCGTTTGAGAGCACTGGCACGACCGTCTTTATAACACTTTTTCTCACCAGCACAAACTATACCTTTTGTTGGCCAAATGGAATCTTGGTCAATCGAGATTTTGTTCGATTGTATACCTACACGGAAAAAAGGTTAGGAGAACAGTCACGCGAAGCGGAGTGCAGCAGCGCCACCAACGGTGGTGGAGCAGTGGCTAGTCCATTTGTGGGTGAATGGTTACCCCTCGAGTACGAAAAAGTGCTGAAAGCGAGCAGTTGCCTCACTGGTGGGTGAATGGTTCACCCACGAAGGTGAACTGCTCTCCCATTTGATGAGTATGCAGCCCGACGCATGCGTCGGTCAGCATAAGCATCAATTGGTGCACCAGTTACCCCTACATTTTTTCCGTGTACCAAATGTGGGTAGGTATAGATTGGTCCATAGTTCCAGTTGGCCATAATTTCAATTGGCCATAAAATCACTAAAAGTTACCATAAGTTACTAAATTTTATAAACACTGTTTAAAGTAAAGACTAGAAGGGAGTTAGGTTGGCGAAAGTAGCAGCGTTTTAATTGGTTTGTTTCATTAAGATTTTTTCTAATGCGCATTGCCATCTAGTTTTCACCTACACCGGAGTTTTCGAATTTAGTGATGTTGTGGCCAATTGAGATTATGGCCAACTGAAACTATGGACCAATCAATACCTACCCAAATGTGATCTGAGGCTTTCTTTTTTACTGGCCAAGGTGTGTATACAATTTTTCTGTTCGACGGCGCCAGAAAGCGGCAACTTCGTTTAGCGCAGCGGCCGGAAAGTTGACGCTTTCTGGCCGGAGGGCAGAAAATTTGATTCTCGAATATTATTATTATAACTAGTACTTCATTAGGGAAGTACGCTTTATGTAGTAACTGCAAAGTATTAAAATTATATTTTATATGAGATTTTTTTCTTTACTGACTGGCCTATTGTTTGTCAAATGAATATTTAAATTTAATTTCATTGTTTTTTTTTTGTAGTTTGCAATCTGGTAGCGGAAGGGGTAACAGGAATTTTTGGACCAGCAAATTCTTATACACGTGATATTGTTTCTAGCATCACTGCAAAATTAGATATACCTCACATAGAATACGCATATCGGCGAACCGAGGAATCAAAAGTTTGGGCAAACGAAGTTAATATTTATCCAGACAATAAATATATTGCTAAGGTAAGTTATGGGTCATATATTGGAGTGATCAAGTAAAACAGAACAGCACATGATAGCTTCCAACATTGGTCACAATTTGGCGGGTATAAACAGACTACATAAAACCACAAATATGAATGAAACGTTACTAAATAAGTCTTCTAAGCGGTAACTGCTCGTCTACAACACATGCTAAAAGTAGCAAGAGGAGAATAAAAATTCACTACCTATAACTCAGAAGAAACCGATTTAATATGTTTATTTTGAATCACTAAAAACAAAATTTAGATCGACAACTTTGTGGAGTACATATTTAAATTATGCTCCAAAACATTTTGAATGTAAAAGACAATTTTCATAACTTTCTAAACTCTGTGAGATATGAACCCAAGTCCTAGTTCTCTCTCTGATTACAGAATTTTATTCTCTGATGAGTTTCTTCTACGAATCTCTCATCTAGACACGTATTTCTAAAACACGATAGGAAATCGTCTAGGCTGCGCAACGATCTTTTATTTATTGAGAACCAATCTTTTGCTTCCTCTCTTAGGAGCACATCTAAGTTCTCCAAAACGTCGCGATCGTCTATGTTGTAACCCTTTTTGAATCTGACAATGTCTTCCAGAAATTGGGCAGGGCTGTCCATTTTATTATTAGTAAATTTAAATAGCCAACCAGACATTATCTGGAATGGTGTTTGTACCATACCATATGGGAGATATGTGGCTGGAATAGTATTCCATCTTTGGGGTGGTGCAGATTCTTGTCTTTCATTACTTTCATCTCGCATAGTTAAAAATCTACGCGCCGTTTCCGTAAAATATCTAGATTCTACGTTTTCTCTATTCGGGTTTCTTATTTCGGTTCTATCCTCATTAAATTCTAATAAATGAACCGATTGCCTATTCTCTCTCTCTCTCTCTTCGTATCGATTATTCTCTTTCAATTTTACATATTGGCTTTCTAATTTTTTAAGATAATAATTCATCGCGTCTTTCGCTGCTCGTATTTCGTCTAAGTCCTTGCGTGTTAAATTGTTTTTACTCTTTATTCGAGAATAAATTTTTCCAATATTATCTGTTACGGACTCTCTTGTTACGTTAGAGTCCTAGCTCCTTTCTTGTCTCTGTCTGTCAGAGTCTCTCAAGAGCAGTTCTTGAGTATTTGTTAGAGTTTGAGTTTTTGTTGGAGTTACGAGTTTTAGGAATGGCAACTAGTGCCCTCATTTCGTTTAGATCTGGGAGTTCCGTATAGTCCCATTCGAGTGTTTATCTTTTTATGCTAGCGAATCTGTCTCCCCTATCTTTCAGCGCTCCAAATGACAGGTCTTCCTTATTTAATGTAAACCGGCTTCCTACACCTGAGGTTCTATTTCGCGAAAAACCTCTACTTCGCGAACTAAACCCTTTATTTTCTAGAGGAACTTCTGTATTTGTCGGCGTATTTAAGCTTTCAATATCCCTAGCTAGTTCCTCACCTGTCACTTGACTCATCAGACTGCGCTCAGTCTCCGCCATTTTGCTTTTTCCCTTTCCCGATCTAAGTACCATTCCTCCTGATGCCATGCTAACCTGGACTCTCGATTATGTACTGACCGATTGGATTTTATTTGCCACCCGGTAGGCAAAATTTTATTAAATTTTATTCTCGAATATTATTTCGACACTCAGGTATCTGAAATTTCGGTCGAAATTGTCGAGGGACGTTTATTTTGGGAAATACCGCTCGGACTAGGCTATGAGTCACCCGCTTTGATCCTTTAAAACGCGCTTCGCGGTCACTTTCTAAATCCAACTGCCATCGATTTTATTTACCCAAACCAATTTTGAAACTTTTACTTCCCTAATGCTTCTTTTTCGCATCACTTTCCACTTTATTCGAATTTCCTAATTTTTTCCAAGTTTTACCCCTTTTTGAGTTTTTTCTAATCACTTGGCACTTTTTTCACCACGGTTCTCTATCACTTTTCCGATTTTCTTGTTTCGAATTCTCGCTTTCCTACCCGAGCAACGCGAAACTATAATCCTTTTACGGTTCTCACTATTTTTCCTAAAATTCACTTCGCAAAATTCTTACCCATTTTGGGTTTCTGTTCTATTTTCACTTCACCAGAGACAAGCCAAAAAAACTATCCTTTAAAGGTTGCACTTTGCTTTTCATTTCCATAAATTTCTGAAAAGCGAATACCATACCGCGGGAAATCAAAATTCACAAACACTATAATTCTCCTCTCCAACAATGATTCTTGCAATTTAGATCTTACCAATTTCTTCTCCCCCAGGCAGTTGTTAAGGATTGTATATTATTACGTTGGGCGCCAGGTATAATCTTGGTTGATTATTCTATGAGGGGAAGCGAAAGTAATTAATCCAAATTTACAAAATAACAAATAGATTTATTTACGGTAGCAAAAGAGTAGCTCCGGCCAAATCAAGAGAGTACAATCGGTTGTTTCAAAAGAATACTTTACAGCTGAGCTGTCAACGACGCGCTCGCCAGCTGACCTGCAGAGAAAGAGAGCGAGGTGCTCGAATGACGATTCGCAGCACCGCTGCTCGCCGGTTCGGGCCCCGCCCCCCAGCCTGTACTCAGGCAACCAAAGTAACAGTGATATGTAACATGTTACATATCACTGTGCTTTAAAAAGCTACGTTCACAAATTATTTAGGACCACATAAAATGCAAATTTTGAGGTGGAGGTAGCAATTAAACTTTTAAATCTAGAAATTCCGTGTCGTGCTGATTTGTAAGAACATTACGTAATACCCTTCTGCCCATGTATAGCTCGTAGTGCCTCTCATCCAAATATGCAAACAAAGCAGTTTCTAAGAACATCCAAATTTACAATCATAATACATCTTTGAACTTGGTTTTAATTTCTGTCTTTACTCGTAATTGTAGGCTATTGCTGCCGTCCTGAAATCATTAAGTTGGAAATCTTTTACGGTAATTTACGACTCAGATGATGGCCTGACTCGTATACAGAATGTTCTTCAAATGCATGGTCCTCAAGACTCTCCAATTACAATTCGACAATTAGAAGAAGGAAACGATTACCTACCATTGTTGAAAGAAATTGCCAATTCAACTGACTGGAATCTTCTATTGGATTTAAATCCTACAAACTTAGGCAAGGTTTTAGCAGATGGAAAAAAGTTTAAAATGCTTCTGGATTACTATAAATATTTCATCACTTATTTGGTAAGTCCTGTAATTTTAAAGAATGTATTATAAAATATGGGCATTTCTATAGAATTTTTCATTTTGGTGATGATACACAGTTTTGACGACAATCGACAAGAAATGCTACACTTAAAATCGATTTGCCCCAAGAAAATATAATATTTTAAGGGTTATTGTAGTTTGTAATCTATTCGACCTACACGGAGAAAAATTTATAGTAGATCTCACTGTACAATAATATATTATGGACAGACTAAGCTAGCGGTTGGATTTACTAAACTTTGTAGTAGATTTTACCCATGCAGTAGTAAGAATAACTACTTCATTTTTTCCGTTTCGCGCGCTTGCATCGCTGCTATATATTTGTTTTCAATTACCTTATTTTTACATTAAGAAGAAAACTATTTTACTTAAGGTTCTATTGACCTTACAGAACACATTCTCATCAGTGCACTTCCACTTCGCCATAGATATTTTATTAAAACCTTATTATTTTCGTTTCTGGTATTATGAGAGTGGAAATTAAATAAATAATCGATATTGTCGTTTCAAAGTGAAGAGTTTAAGGCTGTGGGAGCGACGGAAATAGTGGGACTCCGATACCGTGAAAGTTTTCGGAGTCCCACAACTGGTGTGGGAGTGTAAAAAGGCTCTCAACCAACTGTCAGTAAACAATAGGGTGGCCCTAATATGGGTCCCTGGTCAAACAGGGATCAAGGGCAACGAGAAAGCAGATGATCTGGCGAAAAGTGGAGCAGCGGGCAGGCCGATTGGCCCAGAACCCTTTTTGGGCCTGGCAGCCTGCTGCACCCGCCTGGAGATCAAAAACTGGGTGTCACAACTCATTTCTATCTAGTTCAATCAACTCCTGCTTATCGGGCGTACGTTCTGACGTCACCAACGCGTTTTTACCAACTGTCTCAGAATTCTACATGACAGATTGACAGATGAACGCTAAAAATAATTGGTAACAACGCGTTGGTGACGTCAGAACGTAACAATTTCTTTAGCCAATCAAATGAAAGAACGTTACTATATTATAATTCTAAAAGGTAGGTGTAGATTGGTCCATAGTTCCAGTTGGCCATAATTTCATTTGCCACAAGATCACTAAAAATTACCATATGTTACTAAATTTTAAAAACACTGTTAAAGTAAAGACAAGAACGGAGTTAGGTTGGCGAAAAAATCCAGACAAAATGGCGTTCAATTAGTCACAAAACTTTTACACGGTATCAACTATCCAGTTATTATATAGATCAGTGGTCACAATATATCAGTTAAACTTTTTTACACTATCAACCTTCAAATGAAACCTTTTTTCTATGTTATAATATTTGTGATATAATTTTTTTGAGGTTATTATCATTAATATAATTTTGTTCTTATAGGATCTCAAAATGCTGCCTGTCTTTGAAATATTGAACGGAACCTATGTGAATATTACAGGTTTTCAAATGATTACCAACGACTACGTAACGCTGAATATAAGCACGGTAAACGATATTTACACATACATATAAAGGAGCATTAATGAGTGATGTTAACATTGATGTTTCCTCCAAGGTTCGCAGAGAAGCAAAACACACGGTCGAACGCTGCGTACGTTCGTTTGTTGTGTTGCGAGGAACTACTAGTACAACAGCCATTGACATATAGAAATGGACTGCGGGACGCTGTAGGAAAGCGCGTAATAATGCGTCAGAGAGAGAAGTTGCAACTGAGTGTAGTTTTGTCTCTTTCTCGCCGAAACTAATTGGTTGAGCTCCACCAAGCTCCACCCACCGAAAATGGAGTGGAGGAGCTTGGTGGAGTTCAACCAATTAGCTTCGGCGAGAAAGAGACAAAACTACACTCAGTTGCAACTTCTCTCTCTGACGCATTATTACGCGCTTTCCTACAGCGTCCCGCAGTCCATTTCTATATGTCGATGATAAAACTAGCAGCAGTTTATGAAGTCATGTTCTTCACCTTTCTTCATGGTTCATTCATGTACGATTTTGCGATAGATTTCATTCCGTGCATTAGTCATGAAAAATCTTTACTGATTTGAGTCAGTGCCCCATTTCTCACTAATTACAATTTCTGAGAGAAATGAGAAAAAATATTACATAATCAGCTCCTTATTTACAAAAATGTCTTTAATTTCAGATTGAAGAAGCTGTTATATATGATGCTGTTCATCACTTCAAGGAGGCTCTGAATGTCTTGAGTACCAAAGATGTAGATATACAACCTACATCGTTGGCCTGTAACAGTACTAATAAATATCATGTTGGACTAGACATTGCATCTTTACTCCGTGAAGTAAATATGTTTTCATGAAATATTTTATTTTCATTATCTCCATATTAGTTTACTATTTTCATTTATTTAAAATTTTAAATCCAAGTATATAGTTTCTTGTCTGGCTTTGTTTCACAATTTCACCCCAAATTTCCCTAAGTTGAACTAAAAAATCCCTATATTTCTCCGTATGTAATTTTACTTGATTTTTTAATGCTGTTGAAGTTGCTATTAATGGCTTGTGATAATTACCATAGGAGCAAATTTAATTTCTCGAACTTTACGTTTGTAATAATAAACATTTTTTGTTAAAATTAAGCTATTTATTTCCATTTCGTACAAGCGGAAGTATAAATGGTCCAATTTTAGCAAAAACTATTTATTCAACCAGTCCATCTTGGACAGAAAAATCTCCCTAAAAAAATCCCTACATATTTTTTTTCCCTATATTGCACCCTTTGCCCCTGAAGTCTCCCTAAAAATAGGGGAAAAAACCCCAATCTGGCAACACTGCCCCGAAGGACGCTCGAGTCTTGCGCCATTCGCCAATGGCGAAACGCGAAGAGGGAAAAGGAGGAAAGATCGAAAGGAGAATCTTGAAAACCTCTAGCTTTGGACATCACTGCAATTATATTTATTGTTATTTTCTGTATAATATTCCACCCGCCCAAGGGTTAATAAACTATACATTGTTCTGTAACTAGCAGTAATATCGCCCGTTACATACTGCTATCCCCACAGTCTATCGGTGTCTATCAGTGCCGGATCATTGTGGGGCTTGTTGATGCTGAAACACGGGCCCCGCACTAGTGGAGGGCCCCCACAGGCCTGTACCCAGGATTTTGTTTCGGGGGGGGGGGGGCAGATGCGAAAGTAATATCATTTATTATATTTATAACAAATTCAAACCAAGTATTTTCAAAGTAACGTTTCTCTTCAAAAGTCAAAGTTTTGTGCAATTTTTATTATTAGGTAAACTTTTTTAAGCTTAATTAAAAAAAAATTATTCGGATAAAAATTTTCTTCTAAATATTAATTTATCCGCCGGCGTTTTTTGCCACACTGTCTTGCGGTTCCGCAGTGAGATGAAAGATTCAGGAAATTCGGGAATTTTGAAACTTTTTCCTTGTCCGAATTTATGGAAATTTTGTATTCGTTTCTTTTTTATATTACGTAATTATAAAAAATGATCATCAATATGGATTTGCAGTTGTCAAGAAAAGGTGAACTTACTGGACAGATTGAATTCGATGAAGATGGTCGACGAACATTCAATGTTTCAATTATATCATTTCAATTGCATGAATACGTTCATACTCACAACTGGAATGTAATGGAAGGATTGACATTGTTAAAAGATAGTGATTCTTCAAAAAATTATGCAGA
The DNA here is from genome assembly GCA_900474325.1 of Synergus umbraculus. Taxonomy (NCBI): domain Eukaryota; kingdom Metazoa; phylum Arthropoda; class Insecta; order Hymenoptera; family Cynipidae; genus Synergus; species Synergus umbraculus. The sequence goes on from UCOK01012995.1 coordinate 35,179, forward strand.
TACTATATTCTCATCGAAGAATTTTATAGTAGTTACAAAGTTGGTACGTATTTTTAAATAAGATCACATACATGCGTGAAAACAATAAAAACGTAGGCACACAAAAAAATGCTATTTACTATTAAGCCTGTTGGAGCATTGGACGAAAAAATATAAACAAACACAGAAAAATATCGACATCTGTGGAATTCCTTAAAATATCCGCCATTTTCTTCACATCATTTCAACACGCTTTGTCTGAGGCCGCAAAAATAATTTGTTCGAAGTGTCGTTTACAGCCAGAGATGTTTTTTCGATTACACGACAGGGGCTATCTCTTTGTTTCTTGAAAAAACAAATTTGATTGACTAAAACGGGAATTTTGACAAGTGTAGTGACGCGGATGAGAGGGGTGCGGATGAGCAGTACTTACATTTTGCCAAGTCCCTATCGCGTATAAAGTTACTAGACTTGTCAGCTGCTTCGTTTGCAGTAATCGTCACTTGGCGTCGCTGCGAAACAGCTGACAGCTCTAGTAAATTTATACGCGATATATCATACTTATTTTTTTACATGTTTTTTGTAAGTGCTCGGGTTTTGCAGTGCATAGTAAGACTCGACAAATTTTTCTGAGTGAGTGAAGCACCCTTGAAGTGAAGTTTTGTGGCTCTTTTACTTGGATAGGGACTTGGCAAAATGTAAGTACTGCTCATCCGACCCCTCTCACCCGCGTCTCTACACTTGTCAAAATTCCCGTTTTAGCCAATCAAATTTGTTTTTTCAAGAAACAAAGAGATAGCCCCTGTCGTGTAATCGAAAAAACATCTCTGGCTGTAAACGACACTTCGAACAAATTATTTGTGCGGCCTCAAACAACGCGTAATGAAAAGATGTGAAGAAAATGGTGGATTTTACGGCATTCCACAGATGTCGATATTTTTCTGTGTTTGTTTACATTTTTTCATCCAATGCTCCAACAGACTTAATGGAAACCATGGCAGTGTCTCGAGCTCGTGAAATTTTTCGGCCCCCACTACACGACCCACGAGCTCATGCTTTCTACCTCTAGCAACAGTCGCGAACCTATTGATAGAGAAAGATAGCATGTGGGTCGTAGAGTGGGGGCCGAAAAATCCCACGATCTGGAGACACTGGACCATTGTTGGGTTGACATGTTTACAAAGGAAGGCATTAATGCAGGGCACTGTCCCATAAGTATCGCAACTGTACAAAATTTTCTTTGCTCATTGTTTTATATTCTTTAATTTTTTTGAAAAATGTTTAATTCTTAATTTTCTCTGTTCAGTAATTTAATTTCTATCCAAAGATGAGGATGATTATTTTCCATTACTACAGAAGAGAATTTGTCAAGTTACAAAAAATTTTTAAAATTTAATATTAGTGAAATAAATTGAAATGAAATTAACCTACTTATTTTTTTATATATATTATAGGGAAAACCGTATGTAATGGAAGCTAATAGTTCAAGTGGAGAATATCAAGTTACGATAAAGGATACAAAATATGAAGGCTACTGTATTGATTTAATGTATAAGATTTCTGAACTTTTAAAATTTAAATACACATTTGAACTAGTAGAGGATAACCAATATGGATCATATGATACTGGGAAAAAATCATGGAATGGGCTTGTTAAAAGGATATTAGATCGTGTAAGTATAATTGTAAAAATTTGTAAAAAAAACGTATTATAACCTTTGAATTTGTTTAAATTAGTTTTAGGGCTTATTTAGAAATTATGATTAAGCCAAAAGTTTACGGGTAATATAATTTAACTTAGATTGAAAATTTATAGACGCAGCGTTATTTTTATTAAATTTAGTTAACCAAAAAATAATCAAAACAGTTTGATTTAAATTATTATAATAAATTGAATCTTAATCAATTAGAGTTAAAATCTTTAATTAAAAAACATACAAAGCTAACAACACAGAGAGGGGTCAGGGTAAGAAGTAATAAATTTTTTGTCAATGAACATGAGTCATATTTAAATTGAAAAATCAATAAAGAGTTTATTAAATCATTGAACCAAATTGAGACCACGCCTATTGCATATCCAAAAATAACCTATTCACTAAAGTAAAATATAATCGGTCACGCGAATATCACTAAAAATGGGATGGGAAAAAAAACCGCGTATAAAGGAGATGAAATCAATTACGCACCTCTTTAGCATAAAGTATTCGGTTTATTACCTATAATTACAATCAATTTGCCGTCATCGCACTGTTTGCCTTTCTATAATGTTCTTATCTATACATTCAAAGCCAATGCTAATTCATTATCCAACATAGCAGCCTTCAATTTAAACATGGCTGCCTTCAATTCGATATATTTCGAGATTTCCATGCCATGCTTTTTTTACTATACTCAACTTCCACTATAGTCACAAAATCGAAATCAGAGTCGTGCCCAATAGTTAAAAAATTCCTTTCCTCAAATTTCACATCAATTGCGCATGCGTCACATCAAATACGAATAACCACCAATCAGATGCCGAGCGCAACGTATGTGCAGTAGTTATCAAATGTTCATTGTGAGATATTCTGTTGACTATTGGAAATGAAATGTCGTTCCTTTTGGGAACATGATTATTGGGGAAGTTGAGTGTATATGATAATTTGTTGTATACTGACTTTCAGAATTATGTTTCAGAAAGCAGATTTAGGAATTTGTGACCTGACAATAACTCATGAAAGGAAAAACGTTGTTGATTTCACAATGCCATTTATGACTCTTGGTATGTAGATAGTACATATATCATATTATTTGTTTCAGTCTGATTTGATGTTATCAGGATTAGGACTTTTAAAGAAAGAGTACAGAAATTATAGACGGTTTTAGAACGATATGTCTTTATTGTATCAAGGCAGAATTGCAACTGATTATTGTGAGACAAAGCTTACAGAAAAAATCCTTCAAAGAAATCATATAATCACATATCGGTATTTTATAAACAAACCTAAACTAAACAGATCCAATCTCGGACCACACAAAGCTTGAGTTTTAAGAATCAAAAGAATAAGATAATCTGTTATTTACTTTTTGTTATTTTAAACCATATCTTCTAATAGATGTTATACTTACCAGAGTAATTTGTATCCAATTCTTTTAAAATATCATTATTTAGTCATTATATTTTTGGGGAGGGGTTAAGGGAGGGGAAATTCAGGGCTTGTGGAGCTTGCATGTCTGCTAACATCCTCACACTCGCACACCAAGGATGACACAAATAAAATCTGGATGGGCAAAGGATGAGATGGTCATGTTAGGCTTACCCACTAAAACTACCTCCCTTTTATTTTAAAGAGAATCATTATGTATCTCAAGATAATTTCAGTGAAACCGCTTTTGCGTTAGCAATAAATAAAATGTGTATATTCAATTTTTTATATTTTTAACGGTGTTGGAGCATTTTCAAACCACTAAAAATTAATGTAGACTCACTCAAATCCGCCATTTTGTCCACATCTTAGCAATACGCGGTGTTTGAGGCCGCAAAAATAATGTGTTCGAAGTGTCGTGTTTTTATCGAGTTTTTTCGATTGTACGACAGGGACTATCTGTTTATTTCCTGCAAAAACAAATTTGTTTGGCTAAAACGGGAATTTTTACAACAAATTCGCATCATTATGTATATGACCGGCCTTAGCGACTATACTTCGCGAGTGCAGTTTGTAGTAATGTGCTAATTTGCATCAAAATTACATTCGTAGACATCTAAATGAGTTTGCTAATGGGAGAGTCGAGTTTAATGTGTTATTCATTGTTTAGGTATAAGCATTCTTTACATTCAACCGGAAGATAAGGAACAAAATCTTTTTTCGTTCCTGTCACCATTATCTACTGATGTTTGGATGTATATGGCAACAGCTTATTTAGCTGTATCCCTTATGTTGTTTCTTCAAGCGAGGTAAGCGAATCTAATATTGGGTATTAAAGTCAACGATCTTTATATATTTTAGAGTTCAGGGCTCAGTTCCTCTAGAGCCGGAGATAAAGGTGCTTTTTGAGATTTCTTATTTTAAATAAAAAACAAACAGCATAGACAATCAATTTTTCAAGATTGTTTTCATCAACTTTCGAACAATGTTTAAAATAAAAGACACGAAAATGTTCCAAAATGGCGGAATAAATCATGGTGTACTGGAATGTCTGACTGCCGAAATAGTAGATCTTCGAGCATGATAGCGTCCATTATTCTCAACTTAGACAGAACTAATCGTTACTTTTAAAAGTAGTTATGGAAGGACTATTTATCAATAAAAAAAGGATTTGGTAGGAGGTGGTTTCTCGTATGGGACGGTTCGAGTTAATAACGACTCGACATTTTAATAGAAAACTGTGATGATCGACTTCTATTTGGGGTTAAGCCCCTCTATTTAATCCTGCGGATGCTTTAGTCAAGCCAGGATCATTTTTTAGGATGAAATAAATAAAACGAATGTAAAGAATTATTTGAAAATAATTAACAAAAATGAATATTTATTTATCTATAAGTTTACATTTCTAAACTATAGAAACTAATTGTGACTTTAAAAATAAGATTGTGTGTGATACGTATGTGAGAGAGTACCGAAGTGATGAGGTGAGCACCGTCTCCTGAGTCCGCCTCTCTCGGAGCGGTGAACGGTACTGTACGGTCTAGTCAGTCGGTGTTGGTCAGGTTCGGTTAGGTCGGTATGACAGGCTTGCCCCAGATCTATCCAGGATAGGTGGCTATGGTTGCGCCCTCTAGTCACGTATCCTTTTGCTGAGTGTACGGCTGTAGTGGTGCCTGCCAGTCGCACACTTAGTGGATCGCTCTACTATGAGAGCATCCGCTAGTAGAGAGACTAGCTTGGGACACCGAGTGCAGACTTCGCTGCTCCAGTGCTCTCAAACGGGGCACCCTGCGCGCGCAACACGTGTTGGCTTCCTGCTAGAGAAATTCTCCCATTGGTCAATTTAATTCAATTTTGAATCACGCGCCAGATTACAGTCAATTGCAGAATTTCTCTAGCAGAAAGCCAACACGTGCTGCGCGCGCAGGGTGCCTGTTTGATAGCACGGCGCTGCTCCCCGGCAAACTGACTGATTAGTGCGAGTCCAGTCGCTTATATACACTCGCAGATACCTAACTTAATATCCGGCGAGTGGTAGGTATAACCGGCTGGTGAGACTCTTGCTCCGCCCGCTCGATGACGTGATAGACAGCGATAGACTGTGAGGGACAGCAATATGTAACGGGGGACAATACTGCTCTGACACCATTAGATAATCGAGGGACATCTATTTTGAACACGACAGTACATCTAAATCGCAGTGGCAGATCACATATTATTCTTTGACACACACTTAATTAAAATTTAATCTATCTTGTTTAAACGACTGATCACAATATTTAAGGGTGACCTGAATCATTGATTACATTATTTACTAAAATTTATTATATAAACTTCTACGCTTGTAGCGCCCAAGTGAGAAATTGATAAAACTCACTTGGGACCATTTTCTTATTTTAATAAATGGCTTTAAATTAATTAAATTATTTCAGAATGGCACCTGGGGAATGGGATAATCCACATCCATGCAATTCAGAACCAGAGGAACTAGAAAACAATTTCAACTTGATGAATTCGATGTGGCTAACCATGGGATCTCTTATGCAGCAGGGATCTGACATTCTTCCGAAGTAAGATTTTATAATGATTAGTAAAATATAGACGGAGGATAAAAATAATATTAAAATTCTGGATTCAAGCTTAATTTCTGGGATTTAATCACTGACGTTGAGACAAGTCCAGTCTATTCAATTCTAAGCTGTCCCCATAATATACATAAATATCTCAAAATTTGAACGAAATGTTAACACGTGACCTAAAACAGTAAAATTGCCTATAATTATTGTCAGAATCATTTTAGCCGAATAAAAATGGATTTTTTATCGCGTTTCAGTACGGAAAGAATTTTAGCACAGCAGACGCAGCACCTATAACTGCGCAGTAGTTGTATACTATAGGCTCGGCACGTCTGCTATCCTGGTTTTGGGACAGGAGACGCTCCAAAGTAATCGACAAGCGGTAGTTGGTATAGCGCTTGTGCGGCACAGGAGCTGCGCTAAACGAGTGGACAAGTTTCGTTCTAGCATTTGGCACTGCTGATGTGCTAGTAGGTATGTCTGACGTACCAAAATTCTTTCTGTGAGGGGATTGATAAAATATTAGCCCTTTGCTGGAGACAAACTGAAAAAATTATAGTTACCACTATAACAGGTGTAAGCCTACCATTTTGAAAGAGAAAATGACTCAAAGTTTGAGGAATAAAGTCGCTCTGATTATCCTTCAAATGTTGAGGCATGGAACGGTCTAATCAATTCGGTGGACTCTGAACCGCAGGCTGTGGTCACTCAATGCAGATACATATTCGTTGGTGGCGCTCTAAAACAAGCCCGCACTTAGATAAATACTTAAATAGTTTCTAGAATAATTATTTATGTATTCCTGTTTGTTTCTCTATTGGTCTTTTTTTATAAAAGCGTGGGCAAAAGCATGGGATGTTGTTGAGAATAAGGAATAGTGGAGTTCTCTAATCTGTCTCCTACTCTGATGATTCCATATCGATTGAGGAATGGATCAAGTGATGCGATAGTGCTTTTTTTGTCTACCTTTTTTCCATTTTTCAGATCATCTATTTCTTTGATAAAGATGTTCATTTGGGTTGCTCGGATTATTGCCCTTTCAGCATTGATCAATTCTGGTACATTTAGGAATCTTGACTGATGATTTTTAACCTTCATGCGAAGACAATACGCAACTACACGGAAAAAATGTTAGGGTAACTGGTGCCCCAATTGGTATTGATGCTAATCCACGCATACTGCGGGCTGCTTACTCATCCAACGAGAGAGCTGTTCACTTTTGTCGGAGAACCATTCACCCATAAATAAGGCAAATGCTCGCCTACAGCAGCTCTCCGTTCTCGTGGGGCAAGCATTCACCCCCAAACGGACTAGCCACCAGTGCTCTCAAACGGGGCTACCTGCGCGCGCAGTACGTGTTCACGTGTTAGCTTCCTGCTGGAGAAATTCTGCAATTGACTGTAATTTGGCGCGCGATTCAAAATCGAATTAAATGGACCAATAGAAGAATTTCTCCACCGGTAAGCAAACACGTGCTGCGCGCGCAGGTAGCCCCGTTTGAGAGCACTGCTAGCCACTGCACCAAAACGGTGCAGTGGCGCTGCTACTTTCCTCTTTGCGCGACTGTTCTCCTAACCTTTTTTCCGTGTATTCGTTTTCATTTTGAGTATGACGAGAAGTTGTGAAAGAACTCTCTTTCAGTTATTAGTGTTGTCAAACATATTTCTTTCTTTAAGCCTGGCATTTTCTTGGCTGGTTGGATTTCGAATTTAGGCCAAGTATTATAGGCTCTTCGTTTTTTAGTCAGTTGGGCCCAAACTTCCAAATGTTGTTTTTAGTAAATGTGACCGGCATTTGTCCTCGTGATAGAGCATGGGCTAGGTTATCTTCTGATCGAATGCGTCTCCAATCGTGAGGATTTATTTTCTCTTGAATATCCGAATCTCGATTAGGTATAAAGGTTTCCAAGCAATGAGGTTTTGTGCATTTTCATAATTTTCGTGAAATTTATTTTTCCATTGTAACTTTTCAGAGAATCAAAAATCAAAACAGATGTAAGGAAAATAAAAATTCCTTGTGTCGAGACGAATCGATTCTTACCTATAAGATTAATACATTTCATTGAAAATTAAGAAAGTTGTGCTTTATTGAAATTTTCGAAAATAAATTTTTCAAATATAACTTCTCAACTAATCAAAATTTAATGCTAATGTAAAGAATACCTAATGCTTCCTCTATGAGGAAGCAAACCTGATTTGCTTACAGGAAGTAAAGTGCTCATTGAATGAGTACAAAAGTTTATACAATTTGACAGATAGTTTTTCTTTATGTTCGGCCAAGTGTTTCCTACTTATACATGCATTGGAAATCGCCCCGTCCATTATCGTTGATACTATAATAAAAAAATTTCAGACTTCGTTTATGCAATTCCCTTAATAGCTAAACTTAATAGAAATTACGTAATGGTCACGCGAGTTAATTTGACTCGAACAATCTTTACGCAGTACTATCAATGAGTGGATAGTATATTACATACCTAGACCAGTAGAATAAGAAATGTCTCAGATCACACGCAATTGTCGACCGAGGCGAAGTCGAGGTTGTTAAAAATGAGGTCTTTTAAAGAGTATATTTATTCTGAAGATTGAAGTTGATAATTTGGAGCTTTAAATAAAGAAACCAATGCAATATAATTGAATATATTTATTACTTCACTTTGCATGACATATTTTGCTCTAAATTGTCAGGAAATTAAATTCTTTTTTTTTTAGGGCCCCTTCAATTCGTATGGTTGCTGGTATGTGGTGGTTCTTCGTTTTAATAATGGTGTCTTCATATACCGCTAACTTAGCAGCATTTTTGACTGCTGTAAAAATGGATGTGTCAATTAACAGTGCAGATGATCTCGCCAAGCAAACCAAAGTTAAATATGGTGCATATAAAGGAGGATCCACTTCGAGCTTCTTTGAAGTAAGTTATTTGTCATAGGAATCTATAATATATACACCCGCAAGAGCGATGACTGATTGAGTAACCGAAATGTCTAAGCCCTTACTTACCGATGAGATAGAAGGTTGAGGTTTTTTGCAATCGATTCTACGAGAAACGTTATTCCAAGAGAAAAATTGTCAATCGGAGAACTTCACCCGTAAATCTGGTGATTTAAGGCTGTTGGAGCGCCTTGAAAAATAAAAATTTTCATGTAGAATCAGTCAAATTCCCACCTCACGATTTACTTCAAATGACAAATTTGCAATTATATATTGTTTGACGGGTCCTTCCATTGAGATTGGTTTCTCGATGGCAAAAAGGGGGGCTATAATAGTGTCTCATTTTTAGCAAAAACTCATACACTGAGAGAATCTTGGGATAGCGGCGCGCCCAACAGGTATAGATGCAACACCAAATACACGACGACCGAGCTACCACGAATTGGAATGGCTTCCTTCCCAGTTTGGGCGAACAGCTCACCCAAATTGAGTGTGCAGCAGCACCAACGTGCTGGTAAAGCAGACATTGGAGCTCCTGGTCGCCCAAAACTGAAACTGCCGTAAACTAAAAACCATAGTGGCGCTGCGCTACGCAGTGTAGTCAACTTGCTATCCCAAGATTCTCTCAGTGTAGTTTTGTTGTAATAAAAGATTTAAGCTACGAGAAAAGGAAGGGTTCGGACAATATTTTTAGAAACAGTGAGCAATACTTACAGAATATGTTCTCAAAATTTCGCTTACCGTAAACATTTGCTGCCCTTTCAAAAAAATTGCTAAAAAAAGCTTTTTTTGGCCTCCTAAAGCAGACTCCCCCTTAAGTTTTGATAACCATCATTTACTTATGAAAACCAATTTACAAGCTGGTGTAAAGTATGGATTTATAATTTCAGCATTCAAATCATACAACTTATCAGCGTATGTGGACAGCAATGAATGATGCAAAACCATCAGTATTCACTTCAACTAATGATGAGGGTGTTGAACGTGTCCGAACTGGAAAGCGTGGTTATGCTTTTCTGATGGAATCGACGACTATTGAATACACTGTCCAAAAGCATTGTGATCTTATACAGGTCGGAGGTTTATTGGATAGTAAAGGATACGGTATTGCAATGCCTTTGAGTAAGTGTCTCTTAACAGTAATGACCTAGGTACTCTCGAACCTCCCGAATTTCACAAAATCCAAACCGGAGACCCTCTCGAATTTCACCAAATTCCTGCTCTCAAATGTCACACCAATTACGCAAGCATATTGCGTATTTTTCAGCATTTTAAACTGCGCGCCAATAGTAACCTATCAGATGCTGAGTGCCATGGCATGCACAGTGATATCACGTGTTTAGGTTGCACAGTTTAGATTCTTGAAAAATTTCGAATTATTTACTAAAGAAGTAAATCAGCAATTTTTATTGTATATTCTTCAGATTCGCCTTACCGAACAGCAATTAGTGGTGCTGTTTTAAAACTACAAGAAAGTGGAGAACTAGGTCAGTTGAAGGAAAAATGGTGGAAAAAGGTTGAAGCAGACCCAGGGTGTAATACAGATGTTGGAGGAAGTGCAGGTGCTGATGCAGATGCCTTAAAAATGTCTAATGTTGGCGGAGTTTTTCTTGTTCTAATGTGTGGTTGTGGCGTCTCTTTTGTAATTGCTCTTTGCGAATTCGCGTGGAATGTACGAAAAGTTGCTGTCGAAGAAAAGGTAAAGAAACTCTATAAATTATGTCAATAATGCCCTGAGAATTAGGTAAGGCTGCTGGAGCAAAGGACCAAAAAATGTAAATAGACTCAAAAAAAATGATGAAATCTGTGGAATTCCTCAAGTCCGTCTACTCATTAACGGTGTTTGAGCATTTTCAAACCACTAAAAAGTAATGCAAACTCACTCAAATCCGCCATTTTGTCCGCATCTTAGCAATACGCCGTGTTTAAGGCCGCAAAAATAATGTGCTCGAAGTGTCGTGTTTTTATTGATAGTTTTTCGATAAAATAGCAGTACTTACATTTTGCCAAGTCCCTGTCCAAGCAAAAAAGGCACAAAACTTCACTTCAAGGGTGCTTCACTCACTCAGAAAAATTTTGCGAATTTCGCTATGCACTGCAAAACCCGAGCACTTACGAAAATCGAGTAGAAAAATAAGTTTGATAAATCGCGTACTAGACCTGTACTAGTTACTTGACTAGTTACTAGACCTGTCAGCTGTTTCGCAGCGACCTGATTGACGATTACTAGAAAGTGTGGTCAGTAAGGCCGGTCACATACACTTTCGCATCATTATGTATATGACCGGTCTTACCGACCATACTTCGAGTGCAGTTTGTAGTAATCGTCAATGAGGTCGCTGCGAAACAGCTGACAGGTCTAGTAACTAGTCAAGTACCTAGTATAGGTCTAGTACGCGATTTATCAAACTTATTTTTCTACTCGATTTTCGTAAGTGCCCGAGTTTTGCAGTGCATAGCGAAATTCGCAAAAATTTTCTGAGTGAGTGAAGCACCCTTGAAGTGAAGTTTTGTGCCTTTTTTGCTTGAACAGGGACTTGGCAAAATGTAAGTACTGCTCACCCGCGTCTCCACACTTGTAAAAATTCCCGTTTTAGCCAAACAAATTTGTTTTTGCAGAAAATAATCAGATAGCCCCTGTCGTACAATCGAAAAACTATCGATAAAAAAAAAGACACTTCGAAAATATTATTTTTGGGACCTCAAACACCGCGTATTGCTAAGATGTGGACACAATGGCGGATTTGAGTGAGTCTACATTAATTTTTAGTGGTTTGAAAATGCTCCAACACCGTTGAAACGTAAATTATATTAGTAGAATACTCAAATCCTTTTTTAATAACGTGACTTCTTATTTTTAAGGTAACACCTTGGAAAGCTTTTGTAGTTGAATTGAAGTTTGCCGTAAATATTTGGACGGAATCGAAACCCGTTAAAATTACACAAAGTACCAGCAGTTCATCGACGTCCAGTGCTGGAAATGGGGGATTTCGCAGGGCAACATCCACCGCCCGTTCAATAATGGGTTCATTTTTAGGTATTGATGTGATTGATAAATTTGACAGGGATAATACCAGCACCTACGATCAACAGAAAAAGCAGCGAATTGATCGAAACATTAAATAGCTGTCGAAGTAAAAATATTCTATATAATATATACATATGTATAAAAATAGACATTTAGAAATGACTTATCATCTGATAGAAAATTAAGTTTCCATATACAAAAGGCTCAATGTATGTCCGATATACATTGCATAAACAATATTTATTCAGTAATATTTTCCATGTTTCTCTTTTAATTGTGTATAATTTTATATATGTATTTCAAATATGCATCGAATAAAACAAAACTTTTGTGTACATTATTCTTCTAATTGTGGTAGAGCTAGGAACATAAGAATATATGGCTACTAATGTACAGTAATGATCAATGAAGCCTTCCTCTGTTTTCGATTGTAAACATGTCAACCCAACCCTTGTTTCCATTAGAATCTTACGAAAAGCAGGGTTGAATTGACATTTTTACAATCGAAAAGAGAGGAAGGCTTCATTGAACATTACTGTACTCGGTGCACCTAGAGATCCTAAAAGTAGAGTTGAGACAACTTTACTCCGATTTTTATTGGTGCAAAATATTGTGGCGTAACCGGAATCGGAAGTTCTAAAATACGCGCGATGATTGGTCAAAAACAGATGCATCATATATCGATAATCGCGAGTGACGCGGGAAGTTTTAAATATGTCTATAAAACAATACAAATTATAGGCATTTCTGTCGTAACTTCCGATTCCGGTTACCCCATAGCCCAATGGAGGGGGAAAGTTTTCTCAACTCTACTTTTAGGATCTCTACTCTACTTAAGACTTACTCGATCTCACGGTCGTATACACAGGTCCAGAATCTCTGGTGGTGGGAGGGACTCGCGTTTTGAACAGGATTAGAGCTTCGAAAAGTGGCCACCAAGTAATCAAGTATAGAGCGTGATGATCGAAAAGTGTATGGTTTGTTTACATGCGTCGACATGTAACCTCTTTCAGTTCCTGTTAAAATTGTTCAAATATATCAAAAAATAGATTAGAAAAAATCCTGATGCATTTTTTAACGGAAATAAATATATCTAATAACAGAATAAATGTATACGTCGTGATGTATATGACCGTGATCAGAACACACTTTTAGGTTAGTAAATAAACCATATACTTTTAGATCATCACGCTCTAGTCTTGTGGCCACTTTTGGAAGCTCAAATCCTGTTCAAAATGCGAGTCATCGCTCCAATGCGATGTTACCG